>RJWM01016774.1:0-44335 GCA_004363535.1 Dasyprocta punctata
CCCAGCACTCAGGGGGCTGAAGTAGGAGGGTTGAAAGTTGAAAGCAGATTGGATTACACATTGAGACCCTTTCTCAAAAAAAAAAAAAAAACTATCAGAATTGAAAAGAAAACCTCTTCAGCACTTGCCAGCACAAGTTGAGAATGAGTGAACTAAAACCAGGTTAAAAAGCAGAGCAACTGGATCTCATACATTGCTGAAGGAAACAGAAAATAATGTGGCCACTCTAAAAAATAGTTTGGCAGTTTATTACCAAGTTAAACATGCACCATATAGTCTATAAATCACATTTTTGGACATTGATCCCTGAGAAATGAGAATTTGCTCCCACAAACCTGTATACAAGTTTTCGTAGCTGCTCCATTTGTAATAGAAAAATACTAAAAACAACTCAAATATACTTCAGTGGCTGAACAAACTCTATACATCCATATAACCAAATGCTATTCACAAATGAAAAGGAATAAATTATTAATGTGCAAAACTCTGGTCTCATGTGTGATGGAAAAAGTCAACATTAAGAGGTTATATGCTATGGATTCTGTTTTCCTTTAACTTTGTAATCTGCCTAGAAAAATTATTGTCTTACCAAAATAACTTTCTGTGCTTCTTGTTTTTATCAGACTCAGAAAACTGATTCTTCTCTATTCAAAGAGCTAAAGTATATTGTCATTTTTACAACTCTGTACCATTCTGAATTTTGCATTTGACATCTTCTAGTTGTCACTGGTAACTGCTGTGGACTCAGAGTGATTGTATTTAATCAAGTGGTCCTATTTAAGCAGTTTTACATTTTTGATAACTTCCCAAAATAAAATTCTAAATGAAGTTGTTTTTACTTCGAACTACCTTTGGGATTTTCCAAACAGTCCCTGGAAATCTCAGAAGAATCTATTCTTTGTTCCTATAAAAAGAGAGATATTAATCTGATTAGGCATATGTAATTTGCTAAATTGCATGGATGTATGTCAAATAAGGGTGATGTTTAACCCTTTTATATTTGTACGAACACATTGTTATTAACATAAGTGAAATTGGCTAAGGTCTGGACACACCTGAACTTAAATTCCTTAAATAGCAAAGTGTATTGAGAACTCACTCAAGGATGAGCTTTCTACCTTTTCAAGAATGGTTATGTGCAGGAAAAGCTGGCTTGTGTGGTCAGTGACCTTTTGATATCACAAGCTCAAAACACCCAGAATGTAATTCCCCTAATAAAGAAACGTGTGAGCTGTGAAGAGGCTGAGTGCCATGTGTACCCAAAGAACCCCAAAACTTCCCCTTCCATCCAGCAACAATCAGCTTCCCCATTCCTATAAATTCTTCCCTATCAACCCATCAGGAGAGAAGCTGGCCTCTTCCCCTATCTCCTGGCTTTCTCAGTAGCCCTCCTCCAATAAAGCTTGTTTTCTTTCTCTTTTTTTCTTTCTTTCTTTCTTTCTTTCTTTCTTTCTTTCTTTCTTTCTTTCTTTTCTTTTCTTTTCCTTTCTTTCTTATTCTTTCTTTTTTCCTTTCTTTCTTCCTTTCTTTCTTTTCTTTATTTCTAACACAAACTTATGATATGTCATTGGCTTCTATGAATGTCAGGCAGCAAGCCAGAAATTGTGTGACCTTCCTAGGAAGCTGACATGTCTTAGGATAATGTTATCAGTCACAATTCCATTACTATTTTTAAATGTTGTATGCCACAGAAATTACCAAATTTCCTCATCAGTGGCATTAAAATAAACTCTCATCAGACTGTTAACCATGATATATTAATCGGGTGTCCTATTATTTGCAGGAAATATCCAACACCACAATTTAAAGGAAGAGAGATTTAATATGGCTCAAGGATTCAGGAGATTCAGTCCATGGTTAACTGCTCCAAGGAAGGGGATCTGCAAGTGCAAAGATGCTTAGTTTATGCTAGCTGAGAAGCAGACCAGAGGAACATTGCCAAAGAAGAAAAAGCCAGGGACCAGATACAGTGCCCAAGGTCATACCTCCATGACCTGCCAAGAACACCTAAAAGTGTGCTTTACAAATTGCTGAGGTACTTCCCAAGATAATCAAATAGATGCAATTAAACTTATCACAGCACATGGCCATTGTCTTTTCCCATTCATAGACAAATATTGCTTTAATCTTATGCTTTCCTAAATTTTTGCCAAGCAGCTATAATCTGAAAGGTCTTCAAAGAGATTCCTGGAAAAAGTTCTGACAAGTTCAGGTTTACAATAACTTAAGATTGCAGTACTGCATAGGTGAGAATTTCCAGACCTCTGAAAGAAAACAATGGATCCATTAAACTGCCGATCCAAGATTTGGCAGAATTAGTGTTCATTACCGGAACTCAGTGAATTGATATGGATGGTTATAGTTCTTCAAACTTCTCAATTGAAACATTCCTTTTTATGTTTTTTTCTTCACATTTGAGGTTTCTTCTCGTCCTCTTAAGCTACCTAAAACTTAACAATAATCTGGTAATAGTAATAGAATCAGATGCAAAGCAATGGTCATGATGGGCTAAGGTCAACTCTATGGAAGATAAGTCATCTTGGGAAAACAGGCAATGTGCCTGCTTTGGGATTCCCTGACTTACAGGTGAGTAAGAAAGGGCTCATCCTGGAGGCCTGGAAACCTCGAGAAGAGAGGAATTCACCTGTTATGGATATTTCAGGTGAATTCTGATGCAGAGTCCTTGGCTTGCATTCATAGCCATGAGGCACTTTTAAAAGTCCAACCTGAGACTCCTTATTAAAATTCCCCGTAAAACAAATTCCAGAAGAACTATTTGGTCAGTCACTATTCTTCCTGTGCTTATGTAAATAATCAGGTCAAGTTTAATGAGATTGGATTTATTTTACAAACAAATTAGTCTTACTATGGTTAGAAATGGAGATGATTTTGATGACAAAAAAGAATTTTGAGGTAGAAAATTATAGTACACCCACTATTATATTCTAGATCTATCATTTGTCTTTGAACTTTTGTTATCTAATCCTGAATTCTGGTTTTCCAAACTAAGATGTTTTTCTCCTACCCTTCTGATTTAATATCACTAAAAACTAAAACTGCCCTCACCCAGATCCCTGAAGTTGAAACTGAATGACAAGATACAAACTTCAGAGAAATCACAACCACTCACATATGCACAACATTTGCACCTACTGCTGTAGAGACCCTCAGAACCTATGCCCAAGTGCACCAAACATCACCAGAGGTATTCAGAGCACACACACACATACAAAAAATGGACAAATAAAGTTCAACTCAACTTCTAGAATTTCAACTGGTTGTCCCTCAGATTCAGAAGCTGAATTTATAGTCTGCTCAAAATCTTGGTTTTTCTCGAAATCTTGGTTTTTCTTTTGTTTCCATGGAAATGCCTCTTACTAAATACCTTTTGCTCCTATCTGCAATAGCATCTTCTGAAAAAAATAAAATGCAAACTACAGAGCAATATCCTTCATGAGCACATACACAAATAAGTTCCACAAGATATAAGCAGATGACATTACACAATGTATAAAAGAGTGATGTATATGACTGAAGAAGTTCATGCCAAGAATATGAGGCTGGTTCAATGTTTCAAAATAAATCAGCATAGTTTAACAAAATGCTACGTGTTGAATTGTGTGTCCCCTAAAGGATATACTGAACTTCTAACCACAAGGATCTGTGATTATGACCTGATTTGAAAATACGTGTTTTATAGAATGTAATCAAGCTGAGTTCTTAGAGTGGCCCTAACCTTGTATCATTAATGTGCTTGTAAGAAGAGGAGAGAGACACAAAGGGCAGAGCTCCGTGTGAAGAGACAGAAGCACACAGGGAGATAACGCCCAAGAGAGATGACTGAGTATCTGTAAGCCAAGGAATTCAAGGCTTGGTGGAAAACACCAGTGGCTTAGAAAGGAGAGGAAAGAGTCTCGGCTAGAGTTTCAAAGAAGCAGGGTGCTACCCACATGCTGATTTTGGAGAGGTGGCCTCCAGAACCATGCCACATGTGTTCCTGTCATTCTGAGCCACCCGGTGCTGCTGCTTTGTCATGGCCACCTAGGAAATGAATGCACTGACTGGAGAAGAAAGCCAGCAGAGGCTCAGCAGAGGCAGAAGTAAAATACTTGGAATATGTAATATCTATTTATTTTTCTTTAAATCTATCAAAGTTTAGGACTTGAAAGAGAACTTCTTAAGCTCCTAAGTAGTATCATATATACCAAGTGAAAATTTCACCTAACACCATGCTGAATTATGAAAACCTAAATGCTTTGCCTTCCAGTTAGGAGTGAACTAAAGAAGTTCTTTCTCACCACTCCTGTTAAACATCATAGCAACAGTTCCACTCAATGTAATAAGCCAAGAAAGAGAAAAAACACAAGATTTCTGAAAGGAGGACATAATATTGTCTTCTTCGGCAGCTTCTATGATTATCTACAAAGAGATCCCAGAGATTGTTTCCAGAACTAATAAATGATCATAGCAAAGTGGCAAGGTACAAGCATAACATACAAAAAATCACTTTCATTCCACTTAAATGCAATGACTAATTAGAAATTAAAATGAGGAGGCAAATCCCATTTTAAAAACATTCACAGAAAATGAAATGCCTGTGAATGAATATAACAACATACATGCATCTACTGACAGTTCCCAAGCACTGACAAAGCAATGCAAAAAGAGCAAAGTCGAAGAGATGTGCCTCTCAAGAACCTACCACATTGGGTCAGGGAGGATCCAACCAGAAGACAACTAGCCTGCCTTCCTGATGAGTGCGTGCAACGGACGTGGACTCCAGGAAGAGAAAGAGATGTGCCTCCTGAGAACCTGTCATGTTGGTCAGGAAGGCGCCAACCAGAAGACAACTAGCCAGCCTTCCTGGCCTGGAACCGGTAGTCTGAGCATCTCTTGGGAGGATGACAGTATGCAATGTAGCAAATATGGGGGATTCTTTTCTGTCTTGTCTTTGAGGTCCAATGTTGTTCTCATTGTTTTGCTTTATTCTGATTAATTTTTTTTACTTATTTCATTTCTGTTTTTATTGGTTTTATTCTGTTTTTTTGTTTGATTTTACTATACCTGATGGAATGGTCAACTATTCTGAAAATAACAAGATATGCTATAGTAACTATTATTTTCCTAGTATCTTTCTTTGAAGTTCTGTACCAGTTCTACTGCTTTGTTTTGACTGACTTTGTTCTGTAATGTTTTGTTGGACTTTACTATCTTTAAAATAAAAAAAAGAGCAAAGTCAATGGGAAGATACACTATGTCTATGGATTAAAAGACTCACTATCAGGCTGAGGATATAGCTCAGCGGCACAGGCACCCACCTGGCCAATGCAAGGTCCTGAGTTCGAGCCCCAGTACAAAAAAAAAAACTCACTATAGTCAAGTTTTTAATTTTCTACAAAATTACTTGCAAATTCATAGTTGTCTTAAAACATTTCATGTATATATCAACATATGTACATTAAAGTTGAGATGGAAAGTAAGAACTAGTTTATCAAATCACTTTGAAGATTAAAAAGAAATTAATAAAGATGAATAGCTGAAACAAAAGGGTATAAAACTTGAGCAGACATCACAGTGGGGATGACCAGTGAGCACAGGAAATGGTCCTCAATGTCATCAGTCTCCAGAGAAATGAAAAGTCAAAACAATGGAAAACAGTATACTTTCAAGAAAATGACTAAAATAAAAGGAGTGACAGTACCAGTTATCAGAAAGGGCTTGAAACTCATATACATACCTGATAGAACTAACATTATGCAATCTTGGAGAACTGTTTGGCAGTTTCTCACAATTTCATACACACCTACTCTGTCTCAGCAATTCTACTCCAAGATTTTCATCAAGGAGAAAGCAAAGTGTGTGTTCACAGAAAACCGAAATGTGAATGTTTATAGCATCTTTATATATGTAGGTTGAATATCCCTAATCAAAAATTCTGAAATCTGAAATGCTCTAAGAGCTGCAACACACTGCTGCAAGTGGAAAATCCCACAACATGAAAGTGTGTTTCATCCACAGAATTAAAATATATTAAATAACTCACACTGTATATATAAAGTATGTATGAAGCATAGGCAAATTTTGTGTTTAGATCTTATCATATATATGCAAATATTCCAAAACCTGAAAACATTCAGAGTTCCAAACACTTTTAATTCCAAGCATTTCAAATAATGGGTAATTCCTATAATAGCCAAAATTTGGAAACAACTGAAAGGTCCACCTCCCCCTGCCCCACAAAGGACAAAGAGCTAATAAACTAAGCAACATGGAGAAGAGAGTTGCTCAGGCATACAACACACAGGATTCTCAAAATGTCTTACACTGGAGTGCGGGAAACCAGACTCCAATAGCATACAACACACAGGATTCTCAAAATGTCTTACACTGGAGTGCGGGAAACCAGACTCCAATAGCATGCACTGTGTGTTCCCATTTGTCTGAGTCAAGAACAGGGAAGATTAATCACTGGCGACAGAAATGAGATATGAATATGTGGGGTGGAATGAGGAGGCAGAGTTGTGATGGACAAGTCTTGTATCTTATTTGGGAAGTGGTTTACATGGGCATGCATGGTTGTCAAAATCTTCTCCTTCTTCCTCTTCTTCTTCATCTTTTTATCCTTGAATAAAATGGATGTGAGGGGAAAAAAAAAAAGAACATGTGCTGTCCTCTTGGTGGGTCTGTGCTTGCCCCAACTTAGGGAGACAAATATCTGCAGTTATAGTCGCCAAGGCAAGTGAAAAGTGAGATATTTGGAGGATAAAGGAAGGCATAATTCAGATTCACAGCATTTCGCTTTCAGTGGTTCAAGCAGCCAGAACCTTGCAAAAATAAGACACATCCAGGGAAGATTTATTTTCCCATGCATGCATTCTAAGGCTATAAATTTCCCACTGTTGGCTGATTTAAGGTAACAAACGTTGCCTTGGAATTTCTACTCTCTTCTAAATATTTTCTAATTTATGATTTCTTTCTTTAGTCCCCTCCCCTCCTGAAATATTTTTGAGTGTGATTAGTTGCCAGCATTTCAAGGGGAGATGTGGATTTCTTGGGCTCTCTATTTTAATGAAATGTGTTCAGTGTGGAAAAAACCACCAAACAAACCACCTCACCAAGCTGTTACTGTGCTCTGGTCGGCATTCGTTGGTGCTAGGCTGGCATGGTGCTCTGCTCCCCTGGGAGTTCTGGGATTGTGGCTCGGACATTTCACTGGAGTGTGGCACCTCGGCCCTGGAGAAAACAGAAACAGATGGTCACTCTCGCCTTCTGCACCCTGCTCCTGCGGAGCAGGCCCCAAAGCAGAGAAAAGCTTCTCCCGACCTTTTCCTGGAGTTCACATCTCGGGACCTTCCTGGGAGACAGGCCCTCCCTAGACTCGGAAGACAGGAACCTTCCCACCACTGAAGACGCAGGACACAGGACACGTCTGAGCCACAGACTGACCACGGTCCCGTGGCTCCCATGAGCTTGGTCCCACTCCCTGCGACATGTTTCCGTGATTGGCTGCTCTGGGTTAAAGCGGATCATGAACACAGCTTTACTTTGTTTGGGTTCTTCATTTCCTTATGAAGTTTTCTGTGTCACATAAAATTCATGTGAAATAAATGCATACAGTTTTCTCTTGTTAATCTGCTTCTTATTTTTTTTTTTTATTTTATTTTATTTTATTTTATTTTTTTTTTGCGGCACCGGGGATTGAACTCACAACCTCGCGCCTGCCAGGGCAGGCGCTTAAGGCACTGAGCCAAACTCCCGGCCCTTTAATCTGCTTCTTGATAGAGGGACCTAGACCATGAACCAAGTGATGGGTGAGAAAAACATTCTCTGCAGTAGTAACGTGTGTGTGTGTGTGTATGTTTGCGTGCGTGTGTGCGTTTTAGTTTATACCTAAAATGCCCCCCACGTGTCTCACATGTTGGGAAAGTGGTTGGATCTTGGGACGCTGGCCCTGACAGTCTAGGAGGTGGGGTCGGGTGAGGCCTGTCACGGGGAGGGACCTGGAACGGTGGATCCCGCCCCAGCTCCTCTGTCTCCTGCTGCGTGGTGCGAGCACCTTTCCCTCCCCATCCCACTCCTGCCTTGGGACCACTGATCACAGGCTGCTCCCGTGAGCCTCTCTCCTGTACTCTGTGGGAATTGGGCATTGTGTCCCAGGGACAGGAAAGTGACTTTGACATATGCAAAAGCATATATATCATAAAATTTGACATTTTAATCATCTTTATGTATATGAGTCAGTGACATTAATGTTTTATATTCTCTATTAGTTGCAAACTTGTATCTATTAAATCAATGGTATTGTGCTGCTCAAATCATGTGTACCCTCATTAGCTTTTCTTGCTGCTTTTCTATTACTCTAAGAGGTACAAATTCCATTACCATAATTTCATAATCTTTTTTCTTGCAATTATATGTTTTTTGCACCATATGCTTTGACACCGTGTTGTAAAAGCCACAATTATTTTATCTCCCCAGGAAATTATCCATCTTACCAACATGTATTTATCCCAATTACCCCACATATATTTTTGCCTTAAAATTTACTTTATCGCATGTGATGCTATCATCAGGATGGAGCTGAGTAAGTGGAGGAAGTGACCTTCCAGGAGAGCCAAGATGATCAGATTTATTTCCCCATCCTGGGCGCCAGGTGGGAGCTGTTTCTCTGGTAAGCACTGACTGACACAGGGACCAAACATGCCTTTCGGAGTGCAGCAGTGAGAGGGCGCAGGCTGCTGTGGAATACTACACGCATCCAAAGAAGAAGCCACTCGGGAGGATGAGGCAAGAGGATGCTAAGCCCAGCCATTCAAGGCCGGGCTGGGCAGCAGAGCAAGCAGAAGTGGGAGAGGAAAGAAGCCCAAAGCAGCGTCCACACCAGCACTGCCCTAGTTTTCTCCTTCCTTTCTGAAGCCAAATAACATTCCATTATCTGCGCTGTATACGTCAAATTTCATCCATCCTTTGTCCCACAGCGGGCACAGATTAGTTTTACCTCTTAGCTATGGGGAGAACTGCTTTCCTGGGGGGAAAAAGGCAACACAGCGAAAGAGAAGTAAGGCGGTCCTTTGTCCTCACAAAGCAGCAGTGTCCACTCTATCATTTTAACAAATAACTTTCCCACGCACTTTCTCTTTCTATACACAGATATCAATATATCAATATCTAGACACAGAAAGAGAGTGGCCTTTGCATGAGTAACCTCATGCTAATCTGCTGTCCTGGCACTTAGTTCTCGACTGGACATTTGGCCTCAGTCATGGTTCCATGTTGAAACTTTCTGTCTGCCTGAGCATTGTGGTGATTGGATCATAGCTCATAGCAAGCTGTGCTCACCACACTCTCTAAAATGGAAATGGAATGCAATCATTTATTTGTAGATGCTAGATAAGGCCTAGTGACAGAATTAGGGCAAACCTGTTAAGGTGTGACTTCAGCTCAAAGGAAACTGTCAGTCTACAAATTTTTCTAATATGGAAAGTGAATTATACCACAGAAAACATCACTTTACTCTAATATGTATCAATGAAATGAACAACCCTTCATGATTTGGGGTCTGTTTTAATTCTTCTATGGTTTCCCTCTGAACTACTTTTGCACATTTTTTCTTCTTACTGAAACTATTCTTTTCCTATAATGATAGTTGTGGTCAATTTTGTTCAAATATTTTTCTCCCTTTTGGAGTTTTCTTTCAGCATCTATACAGCATTTTTTTTGACAAATAGAAGTTGTATTGTTTTAAGTAAATTTCCATATCTTATTTTGTAACATCTGCTTTTTCTGACATTCTCAGGCACTTATCACCACAATCCAAAGGGTGATGCACAGCTGTAATTTCAGCCCCAAGGGAGGCTGAGGCAAGAGGATCACAAGTTCAAGTCCCGTCTGGATAACTTAGTGAGACCCTGACTCAAACTTTCACCACACTCCCCTCTTTCCTAACATGGATGGACACGTGTACAGATTATAACATTTCATACTTTTTTGGTTTTGTTATTGGCATTGCTAGGAATCGAACTTAGGGCCTTGTGTATGCTGCCACTGAGCTGCATGTCCTGCCTTGTGAAACTGTATTATCTATCTTTTCCAGTAAACTTTTACTTTTGAACTTTTCAAAATAGAGTGTTCATATATCTGGAATTCATGTTCACATTACAATGAGGTAGAGATGTACTTTAGTAATCTCAAAAATAAAAACTGAGGTTTTCTGGTACCAACTATTAAATAGTGGTTTCCCCTTATTAATTTAAGGTGTCATGGTATCACATTCTAAAGTTCAGCTCTGCATGGGCTTTATTAGCCCATCAAACAGTGTCCCGAATTCAAACAGTTGATTTTGTACAAACCCAAGCTTTTCTCACAGAGCCAAATAATGAAATCAAAGACAAAGGAGCAAGTTAGAAGGGTGTTTATTCAAAATAATATGAAAAAAAAACTCCTGGTGGGTACCCACGGGGAGGGGACTCCTAAACTGGAGTTTTCCAAGTGCTTTCTTAGTTTTGGTCTCATATAGATAAGCAGAGAGCAGAAATTGTTTTGAACAGGTGATTCTGTGGATTGAGGGTCTAAAGAAAATCAATTGTTTAATTTGGCTGAGTTTAAAGGAAGCCTAGTTCAAAGGAAACTGTCTACTCTGCATTTCTAAATCCCACCAAGTGCAGGCAAGTGGGCGGAAAGAACTGTCAACTCACTTAGCGTTTTCTGCCTAAGTCTCTTTCCTGGAGGAACGAACTCTCGTCTGCCCATTTTTATCCTAACTTTTTATCCTATTTCCTGTGTTTCTTATATCTCTAAGCTTAACTAGCTGCATGACTTGACTTAGCTCTTAACTCATGGCATGTGCTATTTTCTTTGTATGCAGCCAGCTCTATCCTAGTCTGCCCCTTACTGACTGCCTCCTTAGAGGCTGACTAAACTATCATTGCATCTATTAGAGTATTTTACTGATGACTCACTGTTCTAATCATTTTCAAAGTGCTGGGTGCTTTGCCATTTTTCTTTTATTTTCAGAGCTTTCAGATTACTTTCCCTTTTTTCAATGTAAACTTAAAGGAACTATCAGAAAGTTTCAAATGAATCTTTGTGCTGTAGCTCTAGAATATGTTAATTTTGGGAAAAATACTTTTTAATAAAATTAACTTCATAAAAACTGGGCACACTAATTTTCCAATTTTTCCTTTATGTTCTTCACTAAGACTTCGTCATTTTCTTCTATAGATTCTGTTGAAGCACAGAGTTATAGTATCATAGTTTAAGGCTCCGAATGCCTTTGCTTTCCAGCCTGGAGGCAGCCCCGTGCTCTCTGGCCTCCTGCTGGCTTCCTGTCTGAGCAGCCCTTCTCTCCCTTTCACACACTGGCCACCTGCCCTCCAAGGCCAAACCCAGGAGCCACCCCATCACGAACCTCACTTCCAAAACTACAAGCGAACTTCTCTGTAAAGCGTCCAGCATCAGTTATTTTGTCCCAGCAGTGGACAGTGGGCCAATGTGCCTGGCTGTGTGAACTTTGCTAGTACCATTTCTGTGGGTTAAATTACTATTTTCTCCTTCATGATTAATAACCTGTGGAGGTGGACTGATATCAAAACCATAGGATACATTTCTCTTCTCTAAATTTTCCCCATGAGTTTTAGAATCCCTTGATGATTTTTGCTTGAATCAGGTATTACTCTGCTGCTGGTGACATGGATTTCAAACTCTGTGTTTTCTTATTTTATACTCCTTGCTTGGCATTTTACTACGGGGAAGAGATTTGCTTCTTCTTGGCTCCTCCCTCCCTTTTCCCACCTTTCCTACCTTCCTGCCGTCCTAGGGACAGACGAACTCCCCCCAACAGGCTGAAGTCCACTGCTGTCCTTAGTATGGATTTTTTTCACCATGCTGCCAGATTCCATTTCTTAATATTTTATTTATTCATCATCAATATTTATAAGTGATATTGATCTACAGTTTTTATATTGTATCTTACCTTTATCCAGTTTTAATACAGTTTTTATAGGTGTTTTAAGAGTTACAAGAAAATCCCAGAGAAATTGAAATAAAAGAAAAAGTCATGTTCTGATTCTTCCAAGATTTTTAGGTGGGTAAATCTGGTTCTCTCTCTCTTTCTCTCTCTCTCTCTCTGTGATTTATAGTTAAACTTACATTTTCTCTTATATTTAATGTCATTTAGGATAGATTTCTATAAAGTACGTTTATAATTATTTGACTTTTTCTAATACTCTATTTCCCCATTCTTATTTTTAATTTGATGTCTATATTCCCATCTACTCCTTGATTTAGGAATCTTCTACTTTCTGTCAAAATTATTGTTCATTTTTCTGTTGAAAATTTAGCTCTTGATATTTGCATCAATTCTGTTATCCTTCCTATTCCTGGATTATCATAACAGCTGTATTAATTTCTCACTTTTGCTATTTTTAGGCCTATTTTCTGTTACTTTTTTACAACCTACATTTTATTCTAAACTTTGCTTTCCTCTGGGTACAGCTTGACAGTGTTAGGTTTTTATTTGTAGCATTCCTATTATCGTTCTCTAAATATTCTTCAATTTCTCGCTCTACTTTCTCTTTCATTCTAAGTCACTTTTGAGGTGTTTTTAGAATTTCAAAACTGTTAGAGATCCTTTTATTTCCACCATTGGTACTTACTCATATTGTTGCCCAGTCAAAAATACGTAACTTTTATTCTTAGTAAAATTTATTAACGATTCTCTATTGCCATGTCACCTACGGCTAATGGACGCCTGACGCACCAAGCTGTGAATGGAGACCCCGGCTCTGTGTGTAAAGAGCCTCGGGCCACGTGAGGCGGCGCTGACGAACTGCGCTGCATCACGCCGAGCCCCCCCACCCCCAGCTGCTCGTGAGCACGGGGCGGGGCAGTGACCTCTCCACCCCAGAGTTACAGCGCGTCCTTGCGGCTCCAGTTCCACTCTCAGTCACATCTCCCGCTTCCTACTTTATCTAAGTTCGCCTGCTGCTTCTCTGTCCAGTTGGCCGTGAGCAGAGCAGGTGGGCACTGAGGGGAGCGCGGGACCAGCTGTCCCGGTGTCCCCTCCCCTCAGCCCCGTCCTCCCGGTACTGGAAAGGGTCTGAACTGTCAGGACTGCGGGAGGCTCAGCCTCGGACCAGCGTGCATTTCCTGTCAGTCTCCGCATGGAAGTGAGGGGTGGCTCGGGGGGACCACGCCTGGAGGCCTGGTGCACACCGTCCCTGATGTCACAGTCTCCCTTCGTGCTGTTCCTGGCACCTGCTGGTCCTGCACTATGGCCCGTCCTTGCAAAGATCTCGCCTTTTAAACTCTAAAGTGTTTTCTGGAAATCCCACAGCTGTTGTTAGATGGGGCGGGGATTTGAAACCTGTTCTGCTTGACTTTCTCACACAACCTCTCCCCCAACTCTCTCATTTTGTGTTTTGTTTTGTTTTGAGACAGAGTCTATGTAGCCCAGGCTGGTCTTGAACTCATGGCGATCCTCCTGCCTTAGCCTCCCGAGTGCTGAGATTATAGGTGTGCACCACAACGCCCAGCATCACACGCACAACCTTTCCTGAAGATTCCGGTTCCCCGAGAATCATCAGGGTGCTTACTGAGACGTCACAGTCCAACACCCAACTTGCCTGAATCTCATTCCACAGGTCTGTGGTAGAAAATCCGAGCTGCGCATTGCAAGTGAGCAGCTGCATGCATGGGGTAGCAAGGACCATAGAGCTGGGTGCCAAGGTGGAGCCTGGGACGGGCAGCCTCAGTTTCCCTGCAGTACTCCCTCTGCTGGCCCACGGCGGAAACAGTGGGGAGCCTGGAGTTGGTGGAAAGACCGGTCAGTCGCGCGAGGCGTGACTTTGGGCGAGCTGTCCCATTCTCCGAGCCCCATTTGCCCGCGTCTTAGCTGGCTTTGCATTTCTGTAACACACGCCTGAGAGTCAGCTCCACGGAGAAAGCGTGCAGGCCCCAGCCAAGCCCCTGCCCCTCACTTCTGGGCCTGGGGCGAGGTGTGCAGGGCGGGGCAAAGTTACCGACTCATGGGAATGGGACAGGAAGAGGAAGCAGCTGCCAGGGTCGCTGTCCCCTGTGAGCCTATGCCAGGTGATCTGCGGCCGCCCTAGGCCCCGCCTCCATACCTCCCAGCAGCCTGAACGCTGGGCCTTAGGGACATCTGTGATCAAAACTGTAGGACCAGGAGAGAAAGAAGCCACGCTGCCCAGAGCACGGAGGATCCGGGTTCACGGCAGGGTGAGGCTGGGATGGGGGAGCCCCGCCCCACCTCTGCGCGGTCCTCTCTGCTTGCCGAGCAGGAACACGGGGTGAGTCTGGGCAGTGCCATCTTAAAGGACAGCTTGGTCATTTTACCTGGTGGTGGGCACTTGTCACCACCCTACCACACCTTGCACAGCAAGTAATCATCGCCCTAAAGGTGTGCTGCAACCTGGGAGATGGGCCTGCGGCCACTGACCTGGCTACGTGTGTCCGCAGGAACCATGGCAGGAGGTGAAGGACAGCAAACAAGTTGGAGGCCAGGAGCCACAGAATGTCCCAGCCTCTGTCCAGGCCCTCGGGGCTTGCAGATGACACGGGGCAGGGAGGACAGGGCAGGACCGGGCAGACGCCTCCCTGGTTCCGCTCTGTCATCACAGCAAAGCTACATGTATCCTGCCGGATTGCCTTCCTTAGCACTGTTTCAAGATGAATTAATTTTTCAGTTGACAAGAATCATACGAGCATTTCCTTGAAGAAAGAGCTTTCACGAAAACCTCCCATTCAGCCACTTGCGGTCAAGCCCAGCACAGGGATGGTGCTGTACCCAGCCGCGTGGCAGAGACCGGGTCTGGACAGGAGCCCCAGACACGGACAAAGACAGCTCTGACCTCGGCCCCTGCTGCCCTCGTAACTCGAGAACCACCGAAGGAGGCCTGGAGGAAATAAACACCATAATCGCTATTTTAAATTGATCCTCCAGCCCAAATGCTGTTTATTCAGAATGTTTTCTCTCTGCTGTGAAACCAAGCGAGAACCGAGAAGCCACAAAGCCCCGTTCCCCTGGCGTCGGCAGAGGTGGATTTCATGTCCTGAGCCACGCATGTCTGGGCCACGGGCCCGTGAAGGAGGCTGAGAGGTGCGGTACGGCCCAGAGCCCTGCCCGCGGGTCACCCGACTTCCCGCAGTTATGGGGCCGGAGTCCCCGCTGAGTGCAGCGGGAGCCGGAGCCACGGTGTTGCCCACTGCGGCCGCAAGAGTCGACCTCTTCCTGTCCCTGCGACCCGGAGCAGGCGGAGTGGGGTCAGGCAACTGGAACCCACTACGTCTCTCAAAAGGTTTCTCGTCTTCTTAAAACAATTCCAGGTCAGCTGCAAACTAGCAACAACCAGGAAGGATGCGTGTCAGCGAGGTTTCCCGGTGCCTGGAAGCCGGCTCACGGAAAACTGGGTGGCGCGGACCTCCCTTTCTGGCCAGCGTGTGCCAGTGGGAACATGTGCAGGAACAATTTTGACTGTGAATTAGCTAAACTAGAAATACATGATTTAGTGTTATATGCAGAAGATGCAGTCATTTTGGTAGCTCAATACCTCGGAGAAAGAATATTGATTACTGTGGGGCCTGAGGCATTTAATTAATCATAACTTCACAAAAGATTGCTGAAACTTTCATTTTAGTGGTACTGGGGACTGATCCCAGGGGTGCTCTACCACTGAGCTATACTCTCAGTCCTTTCTTCAATTTCTGCTTTGAGACAGGGCCTGGCTAAGTTAACCTACCCCCAAATTCGCATCCTCCTGCCTAAGGCTCCTGAGTGGCTGAGAGCAGGAATGAGCCACTGAGCCACCCACCAAAACCTTTCCAAAAGCCCCGTCCCTTTAACAATACTCTGCGAAGGCTGCAGTACCCCAGAAGGGCACAGTGGCCCTAGGAGCGCTCGGCTGTGCACCCAGAGGCTGGGAAGGGTTCTGTGGCTGCTGCCTGGGGAGGTGTGGGCAGAGGCCCCACCACAGCCAGTGGGAGGCGGGAGGCTATCCCAGGCTGGGACCCAGAGCACACACAGGTCAGGTTCCGCTCCTTCCCCTTCTCTTGCCAGGCTGCCCACAGCCATGGGGACAGGGAGCCCGGAGTGCCCAGGATGCTCCCAGAGCAGTGGACTGGAAGTGGCACCAAAGGCAGTGAAGGCCCAAGTGTCCCAGGGACCAGACGACATGGCCCAGACAGATTCGAGTCTGACCTGTCTCGCACTGCGGTGCTGGGCTTGGGCAGAAGGGGCCCCATGGCCTCGTCGTCTGTGCTGCTGTGGCTGAGAAGTGATCGGGAGGTGGCTCGGCCCTCTGAGGGGTCTGGCAAGAGGGCGGAGGTCAACGTGCAGCCCTCAGAGGGGACACTGAGACCCCGGCCCCTTCCTGTCTGTTTCCCAGCCACCAGCCCAGAGCAGCAGGCCAGGCACCAGCATGTGGCCCTCTCAGACCAAGGGCACCGCAAGCTATGCTCTCTGCGGGCTGAGTCGTCTCAGCAATCCACACAGCAACAGGGACCTAGCCAGCACCGCTCCCAGTGGGAAGAGAGGAAGCGCTGTCTGGGCCCTCCAGGGAAGTACCTGAGCCACTTCCAGGGAAGGCGACCGCTGCAGAAGGGAAGCCAGGAGGGTGTTGTGAGCTGAGTGACCTCGGCAGGAGAGCCAGGGATGGTACACGCTGTGGACACACAGGGAAGCAGCGATCCGGGCCTCCTGAGAAACCCCTGAGCAGTAGATACGTGACCCCGTCCCCTCAGGGAGGAGGAACAGCTCCTGTCCAAGGGCATAGGAAGGCAAAGCTCCCCACAACTCATCCAGGACAAGCACCCTGCTGTGAAATATGAGAGTCCCAAGGGTGGAGACCCAGCACATTCTGAACCAAGCCTGGATCCTTCGAGCAGCCAAGCAAGGAAGGCCCACGCACACAGACCAAGAGGGTGAGATCGCTGTCCGTCTGGTGTGAAGGACATGACCGGTGGAGGAGCCAAGCTCCACGGCCCACACCTGCACACTGCCTGGTGCCGTAAATGAGAGTGAAGTGTGCACGGCACCTTGGACAGAAAACCCCTGCCACGTGCTTCGGCTGGGGCAATGCTTGGGTCCCGAGCTGCGTGGCGCAGCCAAGATCTGTCCGCTGATGTCCCCGCTCCACGGGGGCATAGTCAAGCTGCTGGTGCTGCAGAACCAGTACTGATCTGAAAGGAAGACCTCCCCACCAAGGAGTAGGAAGGCAATTGTTTATTCCACCAGAGGGCTAATGGGGATCATTCCCAAAGCACCAGCCCCGAGCTGCAGTCAGACTTAGGGTGTAAGCAGGAAGTAGGGTTTATAAGGTTTACATAGGGTTTGTAAGCAGGAAGGACCGAAGCGGAGAGCGCAGGAGTTTAGGACAAAAGCCTTCATCCAGTTGCTAAGCAGGCTACTCCTGGGACAGGCTGGTGGGAACAGGATGTGTTTCTAGGCTTGGGAAGTACAGACAGTGCAACTGGGTGCAGCCAGCCTTATCTTGGTTTTATAGTTTTTGTGCAGAATATCTTGTGGCCTTGTTGAATTAGGCAGGGGGAATTTAAAGTTTTAAATTTCCATTCTCCTGGTTAAGTTCCTGAGAGAAAGAAAAGCATTTCCTTCTCATTGAGAAAACTCCTTCAGCAGTGGGCTGTGTGTGACTTAGACAGATGCGCTGACCTAAGTGTGAGGGCCCCATGCCACGGAGGCCAGTGCTGCAGGGCATGGTCCTGCGCTACTGCCAGGGCGTCAGGGAAACAGGTCCCCAACGATTCATGGGGTGTTTCACAGTAACTGCAGGAGTCTGAAGACTCCCAATGTGGAAATGCCCAACGTCAATATCCATGGATCATGTTTTCACATGGTACACCACAAACACACAGAGTATTATGTGCCAATTAAAATTAAGTTGAAAAAGAAACCTTGCATATCAAAGGTGTGAGCAGACAGACCAATGAGGGCCGCAACAGGTTGGGGACTGGCCGGCCACCTGCACAGCGTCAAGGAATAGGGAGGGATTCGGGTCAGAGACCAGCGGGAAACACTGACTGGACAGGAAATGGGCTGAATCTCGCGGAAGCAAGTTTCTGGACTGAGATTCTGAGTCCTTAACACAGGTTCTGGTTATTCAAGACAACAAAGAAAACATCCTTTAAAAACACCCCCATTGTCGGGCCATTTGGGTTCCAGAAAGAATTAAAAATAAATGACTTTGTAGTATCATCCAGCTCCTTAAGAAAGATTGCCATTCTCAAGGTTCGTAACATTTCTCACCACCCCAGGGCACGCACGATGCTGAGACTTGAACATGTATTTCATTCTTTATTGTTAATTAAAATAAAGGAGGCAACGATGCAGCGAGGCCTTCAGAGGAAGTTCTTCTCATAGCAAGGAAATAAAGCCTTCGCTTTATTGTTACTACAATCGTGGTTAATCACAGCATGTAAGTGACACTGAAGCATAAGAAACAGATCCTATGGTGTTGAACACTTCATTTGTTTTTGCTTACGAGATAAGACACATGCAAAGTGCCGAAACCAAGAAGAGAGAGACCCAGGAGAAGGGGCTCTTCCCTCCTGAGTACGGGGAGGAAGTCAGGTCCCCACGTGCTTAGACAGGAGAGAAGAAGTTACAAGTGAGTGTGGCAGGGTCCGCAGAGCCAGGTGTGGTGGCAGGCGTGGTGGTGGCCAGTAAGACCCAGAGGGTGCCCTGGAGACAGCAAACGGAAGCACTGACAGTGACAAAGGGAGCAAAAGAATCTAACCACAGCCAAGGAATCTAGAAAAGCTGGGGTTCCCTGGTCTAGTATTGTTGTGATAGGGACTTTAGCAGCCAAGGGTTGCCACTGGGTAATCACCCCAGAGAGACCGGGGGTGTGGTGTGGGATGGCTCTACCCCTAGTGGCTTTAGGAGATCAAAACCAGGCAGCACGGGCAGGGCCTCAGGAAAGGCCGCCCCGTTGAGGTGCAGGATGGGAGAGGAGAGTGGAGCAGCGGGGGTGAAGTCGGACCCCTGGAGGACAGGGAGCTGCTCTGGGCGGCGTGGGGGAGGGCCATGCAGCAATGGAGACCCATGCCCGACTCCCGGGCAGGGCCAGGGTGCAAGGGCGTGGTCGGGAGGGAGGAGAAGCATCGCAGGCTCGCCCAGCAGCTTCCAGGCGCTCTGGCTTTCTGGACAGGAAGTCATGGGCTGATGTCCCTCTGCGGGGACAGAGGGCTGAGACTGCACTGCAGCAGCCATGACAATGTGTGCTCAGGGCTGAGGGCATCGGACTGGAGGGTGGGCAGGCTCCAGACACCCGCACAGCACAGCAGAGGCACCCGGACCACCTCAGAAGAGGATCCTGGCCCCGAATGCCCTGCAGGCTGTGGGCAGGTTCCAGGGGCCCTGCACAGGCAGCCAGAGCTGGGCCGAGGTGGACTCATGCTGCACCCGCTCTGACAAGTTGTGTCCACATCAGAGCCTGGGCAGGGTGTGCAGAACCCAAGGCCCTGGGTCTGAGCCCCAGCGCCACAACGTGAGAGAGAGAGCAAAGGAGGAAGAGCACGTGGAAGGCTGTTCAGTCAGACCACGACCTGGAGCAAAGCAATCACCAACATGCTCGAGGACGAGGACAAGGACAAGGGCAGATTCCATCACCGAGCATGGTATGCATCTGAGTGACCCTCCAAGCTGCCACATCACTAGGGAAGGGACCAAGAAAGGCAGGGCCGTGTCTCCTGGAGCCATATGCTGAAGGAGCTAAACCAAAAAGTAGTTTTTGGGGGGTCAAGGATGTAACTGCAGAGCAGGGGCTTGTGTGAGACCCCAGCCTCAATCCCAGCAACTCTTTGAGGGCAGAGACTCGGGGCCGCAGAGTCCTTGGGGAGCACTGGCCTGGCCGCCATCCTTCTGGAGCCTGGAGCTCTGCTTGGCACGCATCAGGCCCTCGACGCGTGAGCCGCATGGGACCTGGGCAGTATTACTATGGCTGTTGCTGTAGGGGGCGAGTGTGCTTACTTATATTGTGGTAGATTTGCCATTTTTGATCAGACCTAGAAAGAAAACATAACATAAAAGGGCATTTTTATGTCTTGCCGCCACCTGGCTGCTGGGAGGGAGGGGATATGACATCATTATTTTGCTAACCTGAGTTCTCAAAACCCTCCATGTGCCAGGTCTCTCCTCAAAATGAGTCCCTGACTGGAGGGAAACATTTCCAGCAGGAACCGCGTTTCACATGCACCTTAGCCTGTATCCTCAGTGCCCACATTTATCCCCATTAATTTTTTTCCAAAAATCACATTTAAAGTTTAGTGCTAACAACTGCCAGATTCCTAGGGTATTTATTCTTTCAACCAATCATTTTAATGGCAGCCTTTAATCTTCCATTCTTGGGCCCTACTTTACACACAGACGTGATTTATAACAGAGTTATTAATTCCATAAGACGGGGTTTTTCCCCCAGATTAGGAACATTCACAGAAAATGAGGTATGACTCTTCTGGTTGTTTTGAAAAATCTGTACCCTATAAAAATTGGTAACACTCATCGTCCAGGGCAGGAAAAGGGAAATTAGTGAAACACTCCTCAGAAGGACAAATCGTTGAATTTTTTTTTACTTATTTTTCTCTCAAAAATATCTCAAGTTTTATCTGCTTTGGTACAAAATTATCAGGAAGACTTCTTTTCCAATGGAAAAAACTACTTCTGAAGAACTGTGATTTTTATGTGTCCCCAGAGAATTTGGAGTTAAAGGCCTGAAACAAAGGAAGTCTCCAAATCCAGAAAGAACTCTGGCCATCAGCCCCACTCAGGGTGAGAACTGGCTCCTCCTCTGCTCTGCTGAGAAATGGAACCAGGAGCCACCAGGGTCCGGGCCACATCCAGCTCACTGCAGTCCCCAGGTGACAGCAGAGAGGGCGAGAATTCCACAGCTGCTGGGGAAAGATGACCCATCCCATTGCCCAAGGGAAACCAAAGCCAGGCCACAGAAGCCTGGAGAAGGAGAGCTGGCAGCTTACTGCAAATCCGCCTCCCAGGAGAGGGAATCTCAGAGGTTCCACAGTCCAGTTTATTTGGAGAAGAGGAAATGTGTCATGAGAAGCAAACCAAATGATGATGTTTCTTTTCATTTGTAGGAAATGACGGGTGGGGATGAGAAAGACGAGAGTGTTTTATCTTTGCAGCAATAAGCATTTTGGTCTAAGGCAACTTCTTGAACAATAGCAAGGAAGCCACGCTGCTCTCCGTCTCAGGTGTGTGGCCAGTTGCCTGCATGCGGCGTCCTCCCTGGGCAGACAGGGGCGCGTCGATGGGCTCTGCTGATGTCGCCGTCCTCGTGGGCTCCAAGGAGCCAACCCAGGGCGAGCGCCAGTTTAGTGCAGACAAGCTAGACATTGCTGAGCCCCTGTTCACTGCCTTTCATTGCTCATCACGGAGGCGATGCCTTTCACTGCTGAGGGTGGAAGAGCCGCCCACGGCGGCGTATCCACTGCAGGGTGAGCAGCCTGACCTTTTGTGCACTGCCATGACCCCACAGTGGCATATTCCAGGCCCGACCTCCTGAGACTCAGGTCTCAGAACACAGGTGCCCTAAAAATATTGCATAAAGTTGCCTTTGAGCTGTGTGGATAGGTGCACATAAAATAACAAATATATTTCATGCTCAGACTTGGGCCCCATCCACGATCACTCAGTATGTCTATGCAGCTATCCCAAATCTGAAAAGAATCTTAAATCCCAGCATTTTGGAGAAAGGGTGTTTGATCTGTACTTCTTTCTTTCTTTCTTTTTTTTTTAACCTGGTGTAATGCTTGACTATTGCTCCATTACAAACTGAGATCCTCTAATGCCTGACTTATTTTAGGAAATTTTCTTTAAACACTTATTCATAGTGTCACCTAAAGAGTAGTTGTTCTGCATATTTCCACATCAGAAGAAAAGTTCTGAACTAATTTTATTTTGATGAAATAAGAAAGAAGGAAAATGTAATATTTAGGAAACTCTATTTCTTAATTTGCCATTCCATCTGGATCTTTGATAAAATATTTAAAACTGAACTTATTATCTCACCTTAAGCAAAATTTAAAACCCCAGCCCCAGTTTCTAGAGACCTATAGCTCAAGGTTAAAACAAAAAGAAAAAAATTTTTTCTATGGATAAATCTTGTTATATTGTGAAGCAAACAAGAAATATACTAAACAGTATACACAGTGTCATCTCATTTGGGTGGAATACAATACCAAATGACTGGAGCAAACTGTTAAGTCAGGTGGAGCCCAGGGATGCCGTATGCATGCAATGTGTGCGTATGTGTGACACCTGCGTGCTGGTGTGCAGTGCACCTGTACAGGTGACATGTGTGTATGCCACACATGTACAGGTGTGGTGAGTGAGAGTCAAACTGGAGAGTCAGACCCCAAACTGCTCATTTATAGAACCTCGGTCTTCTGTCTTTGGGCAACCTATTTGCTAATGTTTCTGCAAAGAGTGTGCAACCTTCTGAAAGCAGTCTGGTATGCTTCCTGTTGGCCCTCCTTGAGGCGCCCTTACACCTGCCACATTCTGTGGACAGAGGATGCTGCCCTGCTCCATGGAGCTCACATGCCTGGGTGGCCAGCATGTGTGGCTGGTGGGGGCACCCTGGGGACACTGAGCAGTGCTGGGGCAGGCAAGGGGTTCCCTTGGGAGGTCCTCACACGCCCTCGGGGATGAGTAACAGTCTCTACCACGAGGGGCTGGTACAGGATTGCATACAGGGCTGTGCCCACAGTTTTCCTGTGCCAGGGCCACAGCTGACAAAGACTGTAACCCCAGTGTACAAGCAACAGCCACCGCATCCTCGCTGCTACCTGAGATGCAACTGCAACGTGGGCCCAGTCCCCATGGCCTCGTCCCTGGGCTTCCCTGCAGATTCTGCTCACAGAGGTCACTGGCCAGGTGCTGGCTGCTGTGGGGCTGGCGGGGCTGGGGTGGAGGGCACCGTGCCCTTTCCAGGGCAGGAGGCTTCCCGAGCAGCTTTCAGTCCTGACCCCAGCATCACTCCAGCTGTCCCAAAGTGAACCCCTTCTCCCTTCCTTCCCACTTCAGTCCACCTTAGCCCAGCCTTCCTGGAGACTGACGCCGTCCCACCCAGGCTGGCTACGGGGCTATGGCAGGGGATTTCCCATGCCGTGCCCACCACCAGCAGACACAGCAAGTACAGACGAGCCCCTTCCCTCCACAGGGGACGGCTGGGAGGGAGCCGCAGGCCACGAGGACCCTCTGCCGCACAGGTTGGGCTTCCCGGGCTGCCCCTGGCTCAGCGCAGGCCTCCCCGCTCCATCCACAGGGAAGGATGCGCTGGCAGAGGGACCCGGGGGCTCCCCGAAAGGTCCCCCGCACTGCTGGAAAGCTGCCTCAGAGTGAGCACTAGAGAACCAAACTCTTCTCTGTCCTAAAAGGAGCTCCTAAGAAAATGAAAACTCCTGGAACGAACAGCAAAGCAATCACGATGCTGAGCGTTTCATCAACGATGACCAGAAACAGCAAAGATCATCCCACAGTGCAGAAAACTGACGGTCAGTAGACACATACCCAGAAATGACAAAGGTGACAGACTTAGGAGACGAGGACACCACACGGGCCAGAGAAGCAGCTGAGTCCTGTCCTGTAGGGGCCTGGGCTGCGCACGGCCCTGCCCGGAGACAGAACCTTCCACGGGTGATGCCAGTGACCACAGCACTAAGAGGAGGATGTGGGGTTGTGAAGAGTCCCCACAAGACAGGCCCATGTCGGGATGCAGGGCAAAGCTGTTATCTGAGCCCCAGAGGCTCAGGGAAGGCAGCTTCCCTCAGTGCTCTGAGCTTGGGTCCACCTGGACGTGGGAAGAAGTGAAGCTGCCCGTCGTGGTCCCCCAACCCCCAGGAACTGACTCCATGCCACCAACAGACAAGAGACCCGCAGAGTGCTGCTTCTCCAGATAGAGGAGCCCCCCTCCCCACTGCCACGCCAGCTGTGGACCAAGGACCCAGAGACACATGCAACCTGCATGTCACGTGTGTGCAGAAGAACAGAAAGGTGTAGAGCTGCAGAAAATATTCCCTTGCCTACAGGGACAGGAAGTAAATCTGTGGCTTCCTGCGGGCAGGGAGGGGAAGAAGGGATGGAGTCCTAAGGGACAAGAGGAGATTGCAGCACACAATACATTCGTGTTTGACTGGAAACTTCCTGGGTACATCCAGTTCAAAACTCATCAGAGTGTACATTTTAAATGACCTCAGCTTATTCCATGTCAAGCACACTCTAATAAAGCTGTAAATTCTTTCACAAATGACGAAAGTTACTTGATAATTTTCCATCTTCAAAACCTATCACCCACACCAGGCATGGTGGCACACAGCCATAATTGCAGCATTCTGGGAGGCTGAAACAGGAGGATCCCATTGGTTCTCCTGGAGGAGCTGGTTGAGCTTCTTTCCTGATATGAACTCAGCTGTTTGCATCGACAGAGAACCTCAGGACCTGTTGTCACTGAGAATGGCTGTGGTTCACTTTGGGGAAGTTCTGATCTTTACTTTGAGCATTGCTTCCTGGCTCTGGAGGGGAAGCTGTGTGCTTGCTGCTCAATCTCCAGGAGAAGCTCATCACACTGGCTTCCTGATATGAACATGGCTGTTCTTATCACTGGAGGAGCTCGGGACCTTGTTGTCACTGAGGACGGCTGTGGTACTTTTCGGGGAAGCCCTGGTCCTTATTTCAAGCGTCACTTCCTGGCTCCAGTGCAGAACCCTCAACATATTGGCACAGATCCTTCACCCCATTGGTACAGACTTTCTAGTTTCCACCTGACCTTTGGGCCTTCCCAGTGCAGATCCATGAAACTGACTTGCGTGAGCCATGTCATGGGCTCTGGGCCTCCAGCTGGACTCATGCAGGACATTGCCATGGGCTCCAGGCCCTCAGCTGGATTCTTTGGGGTCTTTAGTGCATGGACAGATTTCCTGCACTCTTTTGTATTTGACTCTTTGGATGACTATTATAAAATAATTCTATAAATGATGTGTCCTGTATCAAATTGTTTTCCCTGCAAACCCTGACTACAGCAGCAGGGACCACGGGGTGGAGGGAAGGGGAGGGGAAGATAAAGAATGGAGATGTGTGGAAAACACACAGCTGCCTGCACGGAACGCGATCGCTAGGCACTGCGACGTGTACTAGTGAGGGTGATATGTTCAACACAGACACCTTCGCTCCGCCGCTCACTGTGGCACCTCCACCCCAGCCAGGACACAGCAGGCACCCAGGCAGGTGAGAGGCCGAGAAACCACAAGGCATTTACACTGGCGAGCATGCAGAGGGCCCCAGCGCTGGCCAGGCCCTGGGGACCCTGAGAACACCCCAGTGGGAAGAGCCAGAGATGGAAAGAAAAGCCTTGCCTAACTTCACCAATGTGTGCAGTTTTTTTAAAAAAAAAGTCAAATTCATAGAGATAGAGGCTGAAAGAGTGATGACCAGGATCAGAAGAAATGCGGAGAAGGGGCAGGAGCTGTGCAGAGCAAACACATGGGCCAGACAAGTCCAGTGGAAGGCGCGACCTCGGACCGGGACTGGCAATGGCCAGGGTTTGTGTGAAATGGAATTTTAGCTGCTTTTCCCACAGGGCAAGAAATGGGCAACTTATATAAGACTATGGATACGTTCATTTATTTCATTGTGGTAATAATTTACTCATATATATTCATAATATCATGTAGTATACCCTAAACAAAATTTATTTTTAAAGTCTTATCTCCATCACTTAATAACTAATTATTCGTAAGAAAATCACTTAACTTCCCAAAGTACCTATTTCTCATCTAAAATACAGGATAAAATACTGCTGTCTTTCATAGACTTGATACTACTTTTAAATGAGCTCATGAAGGTGAAGTGCTTAGCGCCAAGTTATCAGGCATCACCTTCACTGCTTGGACGTGCGCAGCTGTGTCCCTGCTGGCCCGATCATTGTGAATGTCCCTGAATGTACAAGGACAAGGGAGACCACGAACCGAACAGAGGGACACGCTTTGCTCCTGTAATGAGAAACGGAGCAAAGGGCAGCGCCACCACCCATGTGTGTGCCACTGCTCCTCCTGTCCCCAGATGTCCCCTTTGACAAACGTGTCACACTCTTCTGACCAGGAGGACAAGGGCCTCGACTTTGGGGCTTTTTAATTTTCGTTTTTATTATCAGTACCTATTTGCAATATGTGCACAATGATCACACTCATCACAGGAAGTTGGTCCATGTACACAGCACATCTTAATTCTTCAGAGAGACTTTTCAAAACCTCCTTGGAGACTGTTAGTTTCTAAGGTTCGAACTGAGCAGATGAAGGCAGAAACATACGCAGACAGACACACAGACCAAGCCCCCCGCCCTGAGACCATCCGTCAGAGGGGCTCCAAGCGGAATGGACTCATTCACTCCCACGGTGGAAGAACGAGTGTGAGGGAGGACACTCTATGCCCCAGATGCGCCCATCTAGAAGGTCCGCCACCCCACAGCAGATTTCCGCAAAGCCTCTGACCTTAGCACCCAGAGTGGGGTCCGTAGCACACCACACTGCCTCCACTTCCGCAAAGAGAAGCGCCAAAGGACAAGTTGTTCCCATCAGCGTCTTTACGCTGCAGATAACGCAGCTAAGCCTGGAAAAACAGCAGTGGGGGTTCCCTGCTCATGCGGGAAGTTGCAATGCGGGGGCGTCTGGGTCCTGCTGCCCAGTAAGCCGCATCTGCCTTTGTCTTTAGCAGCAGCAGCAGTCACAGAGGAGCCACAGGACATCGGGCCAGGTCCCCCTGAAGCTGGGCCCAGCCTTCTCCCCGGTGCAAGTGCTGCGCAGGAAGGAACAGAAATGAGAATGGGCAGCACTGGGCGCCATGTCCAGGAAGAAGCCAGTGCTGGCCACAGAGAAAAGAGGCACCCTGGGGTGATGAACCCAGGCTCACCCAGCCCATAGCACATCTGAAGAAAGAAACTCCAGCCTCGCCACCAACCTGGAAGGGAACAGAGAAGAGATGATCCACCCTACGCTGGAGCTGGGACAGAGGGAGATGTCACCTCTGTAAACCAGGGGGGCAGGGAAATAGACAAAGGGTTGGCCTCAGGTAGGAGTGGGTCGGCCACATGCAGCAGAATGGCCCAGGTACCAGGAACTAAGGCCAGATGGAAGCACAGCTTTCCCTAAAGTGAAAGAATCTAGACCAGAGCTGGGCACAAACTCCGGGGAAAGCAAAGGAACGCCAGAGGGAGGCTTCAGTTCCTGTCGTCTGCTCTTCAGTGCCGGCTCCGCCTTCGAGGTCATCCCACCCTCCAGAGAACCCACTGAGCTCCAGCCGGCACACCTGGCCGCTTCAAACCAGGCAGGTGAGAGGAAGCGAAGGTGAGGCAGAGGGAGGCAAGGCAGGAAGCAAGGCAAGGCAGCCCCTCCTGGACACCGGGAAAGAAGGCTACAGGGAATGCAGGGTCCCTGCAGGACACACAGCCGGCATCTGGGCCCACGAACACCAGGCAGGATCAGTACTGGAACTAGTGATGGTACCATGCCCAGAACTTATGGAAATCAGCACCTAGTAAACACAAATCGGAAAAGAAGGGTAAATGTGGAGCCTTTATACCATTTGTCTGAGGAATTACAGTAAAACTAAAATAACCAAAAGAATGTGTTGTTGGCACCGTATAAACCTGTACCTCAATGGAACCAGTTACAGAGCACCCAAAACCAGATGCAAATCCACAGGCTGCTGGCAAAGAGCCCGAGGCAATTCAGTGGGAAAGCCTGGGAGTGGGGGCTCCACCAGCTGGATTTCAACTTGGGAAATAGACTAATATCGAGCATTGCCTCACAACACACATAAAAGCAATTCAAAATGGACTGCAGGTCAAAGCATGGGAGCTAGCGTTCAAAAATGTAAGAAAATGTAGAACAAAATCAAGGGTACGAGTTTGGGTAAGGATTTTGTGAAGAATACCCACACAACATATTTGAAGTATATAGCAAAATTGACTTTGTTAAAATTAGAGACTTAGGCTCTTCCCAAGACAGGAAAATGAAAACACAATGTATTGAGTCAGAGAAAATATTTGCAAAACACATATTAGAGGAAGAATTTGGATTCAGGATATAAAAGAAACTCTAACAACTTCATAATTCCTAAGAAAAACATTCACTAGAAAAGAGACCAAAAAAATGTGAACAGATGCTTTGCCAAAGGAGACACAGGGGTAGCTAACCAGGACATCACAATTGCTCAGTGCAATCAGTAATCAGGGCAAGGCAAGGAAGAAGCCACAAAGAGACGCTGATGCCTCTTGGCTGTGATTTCAAAGCAGAAATCATCAAGAGCTGGCAAAGAGCAGAGCAAGTCACCCTCAAGCCCTTCAGACACCAGGGACGGGCTTGTGCCCCCGCAAGACAACACGCACTGACCACGCGGCAGCTGCCCCATCGGCAGTCACCTGGGAGGAAGGAGACCCTGATCTTCACAGATGTGTGGGTCTCGGTGGCAGCACTGTCACAAAGCCCCAGACCAGAGCCAGGGCAGAGGGTGCTCAGCGGGATGGGTGGCTAACCCCCTGGGATGTGTCCACCCCATGGAGCACTGGCCACATTAAAGAACAGAGTAAGCACACACAGAAGATGGTGCTCCCGGGAAAGCTCAAAGTCTCACAGACTGCCCAGTCCGCTGTGGGAACCACGGAGGACGCAAAGCTGCAGGGACAGGAGGTAGGCGGGAGGCTGCTCACACCAAGAGCCAGGCAGAAAGGTCTCGAAAGAAGACGCAGATCATGAGGTGGCAGAGGGCTGCCCAGAATCGCTGAAGCCAAGCTACCCCGAAGTGGATGACTTTAACCACCGCTGTAGGGCTGGGGAAGCACGACAGAGCCCACAGCTGGGGGCGAGGGCTGGACCTGCCGAGGAACAGCGTCAGGCTCGGCAACAGCCGCAGCTCACGCAGACAGTGAGCCAGAGGTCACTGTAGACTGCGCTCTGGGGCTGGGCCCCAGGTGTCTCACAGAGCTGTCCCAAATCATGCTCTTTTCACACTGAAGTCTAGTTAAAAATAAAGAAAAGAAGCACGTCGAGAAAATCACCAAACATTGGAAAACTATAACATATGCTTTTAGGTAATTGTGGGTCAAATAAAAAGACAAATTCAAAAGTATTTTTAAATAAATGAAAATAATAACAATGTCTGAAATTTTGGGGAATGCTGTTAAAGCAGAATTAGAGAAAACTTATGGCAGGAAGTCTATTTTAGAAAAAAAGATCCCAAGTCGGTAACCTATGCTTCGAAGTGAACAAACTTGAAATCAAAGTGCATATCAAACCCAAAGAGAAGAAAGGAAATAGAGATGAAACTCAGAACACTGCTCCTTTTTTGTTCTCTTGTTGGGTAAACTATAAGATCTTTACCTTTATCATAATTAATACATATTTTAATATACATATGGATAAAATGTTTTCATCCACCAGATAAGATTTTCGAATTATACCTATGTATCCGATGCTACCTACTTTGTGATACTTAAGTCAAAAATAGCTATTCTGAATTCTCCTCTACCAAGTAGAATATTTTAACACATTTACTTCTCTGTTAATTCTTCCTATCCTGGGTTACCACCGGATTTTGTTAGTATAAGCAAAAATTTTTAAAAATATTTTCTTATATTATCATTTTTAAAACTTGGATTAAGTTTAACTCAGGTGTGCAAATGCTTTATTTGTTGTTTTTTTCAGTTATCTTCCATTTACCACTCATTTTTTTGAAACTCTGTTTTCTCCCTTTAATATTGGTATACATTTACCCTTCAAAGAAATGGACAACCTTAAGATAGGCATTGAAATTGGGAGCTCGGAACAGAGTAAGCATGAGTTACTTTCATGTTGACATATGAACTCTGTTGCTTCTTGAATATGGAAGCTAATTATGAAATTTTAGTGTCTTGGATGTCTTGTCTTGTCCATCTCTATTTTTGTTAGTTCCTGTTGGCTTTTATATCAGCTGCTTGGGTCTTCATTACTTCCATCCCTTTTTATGGAGACTTTTCCCTTCTGATGAGGACAAAGATTCTTCTGGACTCTGCAAATCATAGCTACCCTATGAGTTGATCACAGCACTTGATTTGTTTGCTTTATGGTACTTTTTCAAGGTCCTACTTTTTTAAAATGCATTTGTTCTTCTTTAATGATGACCAAGCACATGTCAATCATTTGGTTATGGATATTTCTTTTTTCCATTCTCTTCCAGCCCAGCTGAATAATCTCTGGGCATTAACTGGAGACAGATGGGGGTAGACACCAGGCTCTGTAGATTTCCTGTGGTTCTTTGAAGTTTTACCTCCTCAGAGATTCTTCGCTCTCTCTTACCCTGCCTTCTCAAGCTACAGTTAGGAGGTAACAGCCTCAGATTATGTCAGGTCTCTGTGAACCCAGGGAAGTAGAAAGTTTGATGAACTCTTGGACTTCTGTCTGAATTCTAATGCAGTACATAAAAAAATCATAGTCTTCAACATGGACTAATACTAATGCTTTTCTATCAATGACCCAACACACAAGCAATTTACTTATTAGACTATCCATGCATGAATACATTTAAGTATCAAATTTTTAGGATTTTGTAATCTTTCACAATGTAGAAAATGGTGTGTCATGGGATGGAAAGTGATTGGGCTGGAAAGTCATGTGTGCAAATGTAGATTGTGTCATTGGACACCAGCTTCGAATCTCTTCTAGCTCACCTTGCCACAATAGCAGGATAGGGCAAGCTGGGAAACAACCTGGCCGGACACTTTGGCATTAGGGTCTCATACGATACCAGCTTTCTATTAAGCAAAAGCATCTCCTGCAAGAATCCTAAGATGGAAGAGACCAACAGAAGTGGAAGTCTGAGGAGATTAGTTCTTCTGGTCATAAAGAAAAAGGGATTGGGCAGCTCTGTGTCCACTGTCACAGCGATCATAGAGGGGTTCCTGACACTTCTGTCCTGGTGGCAAGCAGGACCTTTGGGATTCTGCTTGTGCAGGCTGGGTGTTTCTCCTGTACTTTTGAATCCTGGGTATTGACCATCCCGGCATAGGAAATAATTCTCTTACAGATAATTCTGTTATTTGTAACAGGAAACACAGGAAGATACAGTGATTGGTGGTTGATGTAGTTTTGGGCAGCAAAGCATCCAAAATGGAAATTTATGATTGATTACTTGGTAAGGTTGGGGTTAACATAGTGTCACAAAAGAGTTATTACTTTCTGTTCTCTCCATAGTGAGTCCAAGGCCAGTCTGGAGTACATAGGGAGACCTTGTCTCAGCCCCCTCCCCACCCCAAAAAACAGTGCCAAGGAAATTCAACAGGGAAGTTATATTTATATGTATGTCCAAAAAATGAGCCCAAATATACAAACTCTAGCTACACACACACATACACACACACAAAGCTAAAACTGTGAAACTTCTGAAAGCAAATATAGGAGCCGAAAGTCTGCACATTGTAGAAAGCAACAATTCTTAAACCACGTGCAAAATTAAAAGCAAAGAAAAGGAGATGGATAAAGAGCTATTTCCCAGTCTATACTGTATTTCTTAAGGGCTGGCAGAACTGGATGTTAAGGCATGACTGGAAAAAGGACTCACCTCTCCTCACGCGTACGGGATTTTAGAGTGGGAAAAGACCTCACAGAACACCCACCTGACTTGTGTATTTTATACCTGAGGAGACGAGGCCAAGAGATGTGCTGTGATTCAGGTTACTAATGACAAAAACACTGATTTTTCTTTGGGTTCTGATTATCAAGCATGGCACATACTGCAAAATAGTAGCTCAGTTATTATTCACTGAATGTGAATAAATGATTTTCAGATACCTATATTGACAAAATTAAATGGATTAAAATGCTGTTCCCCAATATTTTTATAATTTACATACTATTTTAAAAGTAAAATGTTTGTTTTAGTTTAACAGGAGAAAACTAGATCCTGAAAAGATTCAATAGCCAACTCTATTTTGATCAAGAGGCACAGGGCTAAGATTTTATTTCTTGTAAATTATAGGTGATACGTTCAGTTTCACCGCAGTAGGAAGCACAGTTCACCCTTGCTTCCTGGTTTTGCAGGATTTCTTTGGTTTGCCCAACTGGAGTCTCCCCTTGTACCGCAATAGGTGAGGCCCGTGCTGTCTTCAGGGGAAGAGGAAGCTTCTGTTTCCACAGTGCTCGCAGCTCCTGTGGGGCGGGGAGGCCCCCCAGTTTCTAACATGAATGGTTTTCTGTGCATCACCCCCTCACCTCACTTCCAGGCACAATTTATAGACTGTTAAACTCTTCAAGGAAAAAAAAAACAACTCTATGGAGAAATTTAAACTCATCCTTGTCTGTCTTCCCCATGGCTCCCCTCATCCCGTCTGTGACTTCTCCTGGCTTGGAGCAAGCACATGCCGGTCTCCTCACCTGTGGGTGGCCTTTCTCACACGGCTGGGACATGGCCTCAATTATCAGTGTGGGGTACAAGGCCCTGTGTTAGCCAGTGCTCGTTTACTGTAACTAACACCTGAAATAATCAGCTGATAAAGAGAAAAGCTCGACTGCAGCTCACAGTGGCAGAGATTCAGTCCATGGTCACAGCCACAATGCCAGGATCTGTCGGAGGGAAGCTGTCATGGTGGACACATGGGCCTGGAAAGAGCTCACCACATAGCCAGGACTGGGGGAGGGGGAGAGGGTGGCTGGGGCCACACCTCCCCCAGGCCTTGCCTCCCGAACCTCCCTCGTGCCCTGGGGACACCTAACATCCTAGCCACGGCAGCCCCAGCTCCCCATCTCCAGCTCACCTTCTCACTGGGCCCAGGTTGTGTCTGCCCCTTCGGCCCCCCAGGACTCCTGCAGAGACCCGCAGGCCTCGCCTCGCATGGCCTTCTCCTTGGTACACTGGCTTTCTCAGCCGTGCTCCGCCCCACAGCTCCCAAGTGCCCTGAATCTGCTCCCGCTGCCCCTCTGGATCTGTCAGACTCTTTGCCCCATTTTATCTACATTTATCTTTAATTTTACCGATTTTCCCCAAGAATTCTGTAGGGCCCATCCCACAGAGCTGGCACCGACCAGGCCCGTGGTGCATGACGCTGTGGCCTCGGAATGGGTCTCTTGGCTCCCCAGCCCAGGATGTGCCATGTGGACACCTCAGCAGGGCATCGCCTGCCCAGGGTGTTGAACCTTTCACGTGAAATGTTCTAAACGTGGGGAATTCAAAATCCTGTTGGGCTTCTGGTTTTCATGGCAAGACCCGAGTTGCTTTCACATTTCACAAGATAACTGTCACAGATCCAGCGGGCAGCACACAGCCCTGACTGTGAGGAAGAAAAGCTGCCCTGGAGAGAAATGTTTCTACCTCCTCAGGTTACAGCAGTCGGAACTCGCCAGGGCCTGGACCCCATAACAATATCCTGCATGAGTTCAGCTGAAAACCTAGAGCCCACGACAATGACTCATGTAAGTCTACTTCATGAATCTGCGATGGGAAGGCCCAAAGGTCAGCGGTGGACGCTAGAAAGTCTGTACCAATGGGGTGAAGGACCTGTGCCAGTAGGTTGAGGGATTTACATTGGAGCCAGGAAGTGATGCTCAAAATAAGAACCAGGGCTCCCCTGAAAAGTACCACAACCATCTTCAGTGACAACAAGGTCCCAAGCTCCTCCAGTGATAACAGCCGAGTACATAACAGGAAGCCAGTATGACAGGTTTCTCCTGGAGATTGAGCAGCACACATCTTTCCCTCCAGAGTCAGGAAGTGATGTTCAAGTAAGGACCAGAGCTCCCCCAAAGTGAACCACAGCCATTCTCAGTGACAACAAGGTCCTGAGGTTCTCTGTTGATGAGAACAGCCAAGTTTATATCAGAAAAGAAGCTCAACAAGCTCCTCCAGGAGCTCCAAATACAACAACACTACTCTTCCTCTCCATGTCTCCGTTTATGCTGGCAACAGTCCTCAGGTGGGCCACCCACACTCAGCAACACACTGACTCAGCTCAGCTGGTGTTTAAACTGACCACCAGTTTTTAATCCACCGCACTCACACCTCCAGCAATTGACATACACTTAGCACACAGCAAAGGTGCACATGAGCCACTGCTTCATGTGCTGAAGGAACTGAAGATAGAAATGGACCTTAACAAGCTTGCAGGTGACCCTGGCAAAGGTCACCGACACAGAAAAAGTCATCCAACAAACTGAGACTCCAGCACAGTTGGCGCCCTGGCGAGCAGTCTGCTATTATTTATGCAGTCTCCTATCCTTCCTGGTGTAACTGCCCGGGGAATTTGTTCCACAAAACATTTATTTATTCAAAGCTTCTCTTCATCAACAGGAAAGCAACAATTTGCAGAGCTTTCTTGTGCTTTGTTTTCTTCACAAGTAATTAATTAGTAGCTCTGGAGATTACCAGGGAGATTTTAGAAAGAAGGTGCAGATGGTACTGTTCATCTCTGTACTTTAGGCTTTGATCACCTAAACCAGAAGGGCCGGGAAGCGGGCAGCTGGCCCCAGGCAGCTGAAGCAGTGGCAGGGAGAGGCCTGTGGAGCAGGGGACCAACGAGGCGCACACTTCTCCTCCCTGGCAAACACAGGTGGGCAGAGAATGCGAGAGACACTGGAGGCAGAGCTCGGTGAGGCTGGACGGCAGAGGACAAGACGAGGGTGGCCAGGGGCTGAGCCCAGCCAGGACCCAGTGGGGATTGAAAGTTGAACCTCGCGTTAGTCATGGCCAGAGTTTTTTTAGAGAGCTGGCATTTTTGAGTAAAGAGTACCTAGAACATGCTCTGCTGTTAGCCCTTGAGAGTGAGTAGGCTTCCCAGTCACCGGAGGGCTTCCTGTGACCTGAGCTTTGGAAACCCAGAGAAAGACAACAGGGGCCCAGGCCTGGCCCTGGCTTTTCTCCCCCCGTGCACTGGCTGCTCGTAAACATCCACATCCTAGAAACACAGCCCAGGCCTTCTTCACCAAAAGACTAGAGTGGGTAGAAATCTTAGAAAACCCAAACACCTCTCTCGAAGAATGGAGGCACCGTCTCTTGCCAGATTGCTGGATCCCTCTGGGACTAGTCCTGGACAGAGGCCGCACACTGTCACTTAGAAATGCCCGGGCTCGATAGCCAGATGCCCACACGGCTCCACACTTGAGTCTGACCTCCAAGGGAGGTGGGAAGAGCATCTCTGAGACCCTCTCCCAGCTGCAGGGCGGCCCCCTGTGAAGGGCAGCTCACACCCTCACCCAGAGGGACCATGTGGGGCCTTGCACAAGCAGTCAACACACACCAGATACCAGATCACCACAAGCTGAGGGGCTTAGAGTCCATGGAACTTCCTGTCTCCAATCCCTAGAGGCCCAAGTCCCAAGCCACAGGGCTGTCTGAGCTGCTTTCTCTGGAGACTCGAGGGGAGACTCCATGACCAGTCTCTTCCAGATCTGGGGCCTCCCCCAGCCTCCATGGCCCACCACCTCCTCCTCTGCTGTATCTCTCATTAGGACACCTGTGGTTGGAGACAGTGTCCACGTGGACAGTCAAGGACAACCTCCCACTGTCAGGATCCTGACCTCGAACCTTTTCCTTACAGGGTGACAGTCTTGGTTACTTTTCTCTCATCACTGGAACAAAATACCCAACACCCAAATGAAGGAAGGAAAGGTTTATTAGTTCTCTGTTTGTGGAGGTTTCAGTCCATAAGCAGTTGGCTCCAAGGCAGGGTGAGATGACACTAGGCCAACACTTCAAGGCAGCAGCCAGCAAAAGCAGCCAGAACAAAATGGGGTGGGGGTCGCAGAGCAATCCTCTTCTCCTCCCTTGTATTGTACACAGGCCACCCCCATCCCTTCAGGGCAGCTGTAGCACTCACAAAATCTCCTGGCCCTCCTCTTGCACAGGATGAGGATATTTACAAAGTAAGAACCCTGGCTCCCTGTTGAGTCAGTTAAACTTCTAAACTTCTCAAGTTGGCACAGTGTATCATCCATAACAGTGACACAGGCTCCAGGGACTGGACTAGACTGGGTGGCCAGCTTTGTCCACTGAAGTGAGAGTCTTCTCTGCTTAATCAGCTGTCCCTTTCCCACGAGATGCCTGTGTCTTCTCCAGCTGCCACAGCAAAACGAGCAGAGCAGGAGGGCTAAGCAGTAGGCATCACTGCCTTGCAGCTCTGGGCACTGGCAGGGGCTCCGGGCACGGGCGCAGCTGGGGTCTGGCAGGGCTTGCTTCCTGCCTTGGAGGGAACAACCTTCCCGCCCTCTGCAGTGCACTCAGCAGGGACACAAGGGTGCACAGCGAGGGCAGAGGAAACGTCCAGCTGTCCTCCTGGTGGCTCGCAGGCCCAGAGGCCGCTGTCCACCCCTCTTCGCAGACGTGCTTACCCTCGAGTGGCCAGAAGTCCTGAGCATCTCTCAGGATGAGACGAGTTAGTATTGTCTGAATGGGACCAGTATCTTTCCATCATTGATGTCAATTTTATTATATTTTAATTACATTACTTAAAAATCAAAGACAGTTATTTTCTCAAAGTAGTAGCCATTAAGTAAGCATGTAAGCCGAACTGTGTGTGAAGAGCGGGCCTTTCGAGACCCGGTAACTTGCAAACCTTCCTGGGACCAAGCTTTCCGGAGTGAGCAGCGCGTGGAAGAAAGGTTTCGAGGCGACTGCCTGCCCGGGCTGCGGCTCCCGAGGCCCACCGCCTGGAGCATGGGCTTGTACTCGCGCCCACTCTCGGGGAAGCAGTTCACTGCCGAGCCCACAAGGCTTCCCGCTGTCCTCACGGTGTGAATAATGCACGCGAGGGCTGTCCAGAGCGCAAGTACATTTACCAGCTGCACGTGCACCTCCGCACAGCTGCGGCCCCTGCGTCGTCACAGGTGCGAGGGACAAAGAGGCCCGGTCTTGGCCGCCCACCTCACTGCCCACGGCAGGCCTCTTTCTGGGCACGGACTTGAAGGAACACCCGTTAGGCTCAGTTTAGCAGATTTTAGGCAAACCGGTACAGGGTCCCTGTCAGACCCAGCCAGCTTTGCGAATCCAGGGATGAAGGAGCCACTGCCTCGCCCCGCTATGACCCCACCCTTGCATCCTCGTGACCTGCGTCCACTCACGGTCTCCGCTCCCCATCCCCCTCGGCGTCAAGGCTCTTGTGTCCGGCAGGTCTGTCATTTCCAAGCTGTGCGTCCCACAGCGACCTTCAGCAGGCTCATCTGTCCACCAGGAACAGAACCTGCCTCGCAGAAGCCCGGTGGTGCCCTGGCGTGACCCTCAGCTCCCACTGTGCATCCACCCCAGGTCGCGGTCCCCTCCCCACAGTGTATCCCACCGAGACCTGAGAAAGGAACACCCGTCCTGGCTAATACTTGGCAATGTGACAGACACACAATCCTCGCCTCCTCCGTCTGCTTGGCATCCTGACCTGATCTGAGTTCTCTGAGACCCAGCCGCACCATCATCTGACCCAGTTAAAACTCCTCCCTCCCACATGGTGGCCTGAGGTCCACCCCAGCATCCCTGGAACCCAGCGCAGCCCAAAGTGGCTGATCACAGTAGACCCAAGGGCCAACAGCGGCCCTGGAGGCACATCGGCCTTCATTTCCCACAGCCTGCAGGCAACACCCAAGGTGGCACCCCACATCCCCTTCCGGCTCCCTTGAGCATCCTGCTACCTTGGCTCCCTGGCAGGCCCACAGGGCCTCCCCTCACCCTGGGACCTGTGCAGAAGGAGACACGCTGGTTGTGTTTCTCGTGCTCTGCTGTGCCACGCCCTCTGCGTCCTGCGGACCCCCGTCCTCCTCCGGGAAGAGGCTGCCTCAGCTCTGGTGCTGTGCAGAGAAACCCTCAGGCCACAGTAGAGGAAATCACAAGAACGTCTCTCAGTAATGTCCTGGTCATTGCCTGTGTGAGTACAGCTACCAAAATGTGAGAGCAACAGAGAAGCAAAAGTGTGACAGGAATAATTCACCCTTCACGTCCTACCTCTCTCAGGGAGGCCGCCCTGCCTGCCCCGGAGCTCAGGTCGGCTGGTTTGCCCCTCCCTGAGGAACCCTGAGGACAAGAAGCCCTGCACAGAGGTCACCAAGAGCATTTGCCTGCAGTAGACAGCCCAGTGAACTATGGAACCCACGGGACTCGAAAAGTTAAACTCCACACTGGCCGCAGCACTGGGCATTTAGTGGAACCATCTGGATGCACTCCTAAAAATGCTTTCTGTGAGCACTAAGCTAACAAGTGTGCGGTGGGGGTGTCATTTCACCAGCAAAGGGGGTGACTTGGCTTTCAGAAGTTTGGCTGGACACCCGGGAGCCTGTCTCCCGTACTCACTCACGGGCGTTCACATTGGCACGAAGCAGTGCAGATCACCCACCCTGTTACCGTTCCTGCGGAAGGCACCCCCAAAGCTCCGGGATCCCTGAGAGGGAGGACGGGATTTGGTCATCTCGTGATGTTTTGCTTCTCTGCACAGTGTTCGCGTGTGAAGAGAAAGCCGCAGGTGACTCACCTCAGTGAGCTGGAGAGGATACAACGTGTCACAGCCCACTGCAGAGAACGCTCAGGCTTAGGAGTGTTTCCCAGAAGTGCAAAGGAAATTTATTCAGTGTCTGTTTTACTTACAACATACCTTAAACAACATGAGAAAAATGACCAGTAAGACATGGTGTGTTCTTCAAGGAGACTAAAATATATAGAGGCAACTTGCAGAAAATACTCGCAACCTCACCCCAGAAAGAATGGCTAGTATTAAGAAGTCAACCAATAACAAATACTGGAGGAGATGTGGGCATAAAGGAACCCTTCTCCACTGTTGGTGGGAATGTAGGCTGGTGCAACCTCTGTGGAAGTCAGTGTGGAGATTCCTCAAAAAGCTAGGATTGGAGGTCCCATTTGACCCAGATATTCCCCTTCTGGGTATCTTCCCAAAAGAATTAAAAACATCATACCACAGCGATATATGTGCACCTACATTCATGGCTGCCCAGTTCATAATAGCTAGATCTTGGAAACAACCTAAATGCCCCTTGACTGAGGAATCGATAAAAACGATGTGGTATTTCTATATAATGGAATATTACTCAGCTATAAAGAATGATAAACTAGACATTTTCACTCTTAAATGGATGACTACTGAAAATATACTTCTCAGTGGCCTAAGTAAGTCACACATATGTAACCATCGCATTGTTGCACTTGTGTGATGAACTGAAGCAAAATCTATGTATATAAAAAATTAGTTAAGACCGTTAAAGAATTTTGAGTGAAAAGTAGTTTTCTCAGGGTCATCTTCAGATTTCATTTTTAATGTGAAATGTTTATTTGAAAACAATAGAGCAATCATAACAAAAAGATAGTTATATAGCTGGTTTCTCTTGATTCATTGAGGCAAAAGTTTTGTGCTAATAATTTTTTGGATAATGTTTCATGTCTATATCTTTTGTCCTAAATAATTTCTGTGAGTATAATAATATGCAATGTGCTGACGATTGTTACTCTCTTATTGGCTGGTTGTGAAACTGTTTTGCTTTGGTTTCTTACTTTCCTTTTGTTTAAAATAAAAAAAAAAAAAAGAAAATACAGAAACTTTTTGCAAGCTGAAATGTAAGTGCCATTGGAAAGGTACAGGTAAAATGAGTGGGGTGTTTGTGGCAGAGAAAATGCACTTCCTACAGCAGGATGGGCTTGAATTGTTAATAAGCAGTGAAAAGCATTAGAGTTGCAGCTCCCTGCTCAACCCTCCCCAGATAATGCATCACCACCTTTATCCACCTGGTCCTCAGCGGGGCTCCACAAAGCTCTATTCTGCAGAGCCATGAAAAGCACTGGGAATAAAGTCAGTAAGCGTGTTTACCCAAAATACAATTTGGTACTGTGATCCTGAAAAAGGCAACATAAACAATCATAGAGGCTTTCAAACAGCAGTATTAAAAATGACCGAGCCCCTGGACGGCTGACTTTGTGATGTTCTTTCTCTTCCTAAGCACAACTGCAGCTCATAAAGAAGACTAAAGCTCTCAAGTTCATGCCATTGAGACCTCCTGAAAGACACACCGGACTACCTGGAGGAGTGAGCACAGGCCCGGGGCCCCGTGGGACAGAGGACGCCTGCCAGTCGCCCACACCCAGCCCGGAGCACCACAGGCCAAGGCAGTGGCAGCACAGGGCGCAGTGAGGCACAGCTGAGCGCCCAGCCTGTCCAGGTTCTCCGAAGCCGACTTGGCTTTCAGTGTCCTGCCAGGAGCTGTGCTAGGACCAGGCTGTGGCCCAGGTTCACACACGTGTGCTTCCCTGGTGACAGAAATGTTGCCATGGAGCAGGAACACAAGAGAGGTGGCAAGGGCCACAGCGCACGGTGTCCTACCAACCCCAGGGCACCGGTGCTGGTGACAGACGCCCAGAGGGGGCAGCCGGGGCTCCCCACTGGCTGAGGGCCACAGTGGTGGTGAGCGACACCACCACCACCCTGACTCCTGTGGTTGCTCTGCTGCAAGGGTCAGCAGAGTGGGAGCCTTTGTGAAGGAGGGCAGGGGCAGCGTTCAGTAGGGCGGGGGCTGTGCAGGGCTGAGAGGCAGCAGACTCACAACGTCTGCTTCTCGGGACCATGCGCTGTGGCCAGGATAACCCCTAGACGCTGGCCGTGGAGAGACCACTTCTGTGAGCCGAGGGCTGCAGTGAGCTGGCTCCCCGTCTCCTTCCCTCCTCTGACCCCGCCTCCACGCAGGCAGCAGCAGCCACGTCTCTGGGCCATGAGAAGCGTGGGGTTCCCAGACCCACTGCAGGGGCTGCAACAGGACTGCCCAGGGCCCTGCCCAGATGATGACCCCAGTGCCCGTCTTCCCTGAGCCATACGGTTGAAGGAAAAGCATCTGCTGACAAGCCGGAAGCCTTATTCATGGCTGAAGTGGTTCTAAACTCAGTGACTGTCTTGCAGCCCGCCGTGGCCTCCTGCAATTGCCCAGCGATTGGAAGGGAAAGCTTCCCTGTGCATCAGATGGCTGCCCACTGCGTCCGCCTGGGCGCTAGGCCAGGGACAGTGGCCTCTGTCAAACCCACGACCTCATCCCTCCCAAGCTGGCAGAGGACTGCCCGGCATCACTGCTGTGACCACGGTTGGCAGCTGTCATCGCTTCAGTTCACCATCCTGCACACGCACAAGAACAGTGACACTGGCCACACCTAGTCTAGCATAGCGATGGTCTCCATCCAGAGTCGGCATTCTGGAAAACCATCCCATTTTCAGGCGGTCATCTTCGAGTTTCTGAAGGAAAATACACTCTCTTGGCTTTGCCAAAGCGTGTATCAGGGCCGCCCTGTAAACTCTGAAAGTCCATGGTTCAAGGGTAACACTGATCCACAGAAATGCAGGAGGAGTCTCTTGATGAAGAAGCTATGAGTACATAAAATAGTTTATTCTTGAGTCAAGTCAGGCATACTTCTTAATGCATGCATTTTGTTGATACCATAACTCTGTGAACACACACTCATTATCCAAGCTACTTTGGAGTGTTAAACCTCTACTAAATGTTAGCTCTTAAAAGAGAAACTTACAAAATTCTAATTTTACAGACTTTTATTTGTCCTTGTTTTTTATTGCTATCTGTTTGCAATGCATAATAATTGCAATCGCCCATATATACTGAATCTCGATCATTTTTACTACCCCTTCTGATGTATTTCACTAGAATCAGGGCCTTGGGATCCATCCATCTTCCTGTTAATGACTCAGATTCCTCCTTAGTCTTGGAGCAGAGCTCCGCAGTTTATATATACCACATGTTTCTTATCCATTCATCTGTTGGTCATAGGGCTGTTTCCACGATTGAACGCTGTGAGTTGTGCTGCTGTAGGCATAGGTGTGCATGGATCACTGTAATATGATGTTTTTAACTACTTGAGGAAGATATCCAGGAGACATGCCACTTGGTCAAAGAGTGTGTCTAGCCTTAGTTTTCTGCAGAATCTCCACACTGATTTCCACAGTGGTTATACTAGTTTATATTCCCTCCATCAATGTAGAAGGGTTCCTGTATTCCCCACAACCTCACCAGCATTTGTTGTTTTTTGAGTCTTTCATAATAGTCATTCTTACTGGAATAAGATGGAATTTCTGTTTTGATTATAATTGTGCAGATTTTAATTGGCTTTATTAGTAGTTCAGACTGCTCCACCCCACCTGGAAGCAGGTTATTTTTATAGCCAAAGGAAAGGAAGCAACTACAGAACAGGGAAGGAAGAACAGAGACCCCAGTGGGTCACATCTCCTGTCCATCTTATTTGTCTGCCGTGTTGGCTACTTGTTAGGTCATGGTCTGTTTACACACCAAGCTCAGTTACAGGTCACCCTGGAGTGGACCGGAGCAGACACTTCCCACTGGGGCCCCACAGCTCCTTACATCAAAGGAAAGGAACCTCTCAGCTCAAAACTGCAGTGACCTCTGCTCTGACTGGTATGGATACAAAACACCCCCAGGGTGAAGATGACGCTGGTAATAAGAAACAGCTTCTCATTTAAGGAGACAAATCTCCATATACCTGTCCACTTACCTCTAAGCCAGGATTATAAAGGTAAAGGATAGCATTGTCCCAGTGCCCCCATCTAGGTATATGCTGGACTGGCCCTAAGAGCACTAGTGTGAGGTTCTAAGCAAACCAAGTATGTATATAACCTGCCACGGAATATTTCCATGAACAATGACCAAAAAAATATGAAATATAGTATTTATTGTACAAAGTAATTCTAACACTCAGGACATTCAAAATGTTTCAATCACATCATCATTGAATCAAAAAACAATACCCACCCTAGAATAGTCTCATAGGCACAGGGTTTTGCACTGTCTGGCTCAACCCCTGAACTGTAAGCTCTTTTGAGGACATAAAATCTCCCCACAGCGAGAAAGCAAATTCATGACTGAAAACAGATAAAGGCCACAACTAACAATTCATTGCAGAAATAGTTAAGAAGGAAGAAGAGGTGAACAACTGCACATTTCCGCACCTTTTTGTTCTAAGGGACGTTACCTGCTCGTGACCTCGTCTCTGGCAAACGGGCACTCTTTCTCTCCACTCAACTCTTTCTCCCCAGTGCAGCCAGGACAGACTCAGGTGGGCGCAGCTGCAAAGACGCGAGCGTCTCACACCCTCGCTATGACACAGCGGAGCGGAGGGCGCCTGTCGTTTCTCTCACGTGGGGAACAGCAGCTCAGCTTCTCCAGACTGGCCCTCCCTTCTCTCCAGCCTCCAGGGCAGGGGCAGCAGTGACCGCCGTCCAAAGGATGCGAGCAGTGAGCAGAATAGGGGCCCAGCACTCCCAGCACAGCCTGCTGCACATCCCCAAGCTTGCCCTTGTGCCCTCCCACTGGCCAAGGCTGGGGCAGTGGCCCAGGCGCAGGAGGAAGAAAAGGCCCCTGCCACCAGCATCACCACACACAAGACCCAACCAGAGATGTCCAGGGAGCGCATGCATCCCGTCCTGTCCTCTGAAAGCCCCCATAGCCTCCTGCCTCCACTCCTGCCAATGAGCTGGTGAAAGGCTGGCTTTTAACTTGGGGCTGTTTTTAATTTCTAGTACAATGTGGACTGATAACTTTGTGAAGCATAATAAATTACTGAATTACTATAATTTGGACTACAGTAAAATACTAGACTATACTACAGAATATACTATAATAATTTAGTAATTTATTATGAATTCATAGTAAATTACAAATTACTAAACTATAAAATGAAAAAACAGCCAGGCGTGGTGGCGCACACCTTTAATCCCAGCACTCGGGAGGCTGAGGTAGGTGGAACATTGTGAATTCGAGGCCGGCTTGGGCTACAACGCAAGCGCAAGGCCAGCCTGAGCTACATAGTGCAACCCTGCCTCAAAAAACTAGGGCTGGGAGTTTGGCTCAGTGGCTTAAGCGCCTGTCTGGCATGCATGAGGCTGTGAGTTTGACCACCGTGCCGCAAAAAAAAAAAAAAAGAAAGAAAGAAAGAAAAAAAAAGAAAAAACAGTAGAGCTATCTAAAATATAAATACAAGCTTATGGGTCTTCCTAGACATCATCAAATAACTGTAGAATTTCTAAACCCCCCTTACTCTGGTATATCCTTTCCTAATCTGCCGCGTCCTTTTCTAGCCATGTTCTGCTGACAAAGTCCAAACATGGAAGGAAAGAAAGACCCATGTTCTGCTGACAAAGTCCAAACATGGAAGGAGGACATTTCCTAAGAAAAGGCCGCAGCATAAAAATTGGCTTTGTGGGAATGGGTTAACATTTCTTGGGAACTATAGCATTAACTTGTGCGCTGATCCAATTTGGAGGATTTCTTTTATTTTCTT
>RJWM01016775.1:0-44673 GCA_004363535.1 Dasyprocta punctata
GATTTTCTGTAGGGTTTTTATCATGAATGGGTGTTGGATTTTGTCAAAAGCTTTTTCTGCATCTATTGAGATGATCATGTGGTTCTTGTCCTTGGCCCTGTTGATATGATGTATTACATTTATTGATTTGCGTATGTTAAACCATCCCTGCATTCCTGGGATGAATCCCACTTGATCATAGTGTATAATCTTCCTGATAACTTGTTGTATTCTATTTGCCAGTATTTTATTGAGAATTTTTGCATCTATGTTCATTAGGGAGATTGGCCTGTAGTTTTCTTTTTTTGGTTGGGTCTTTCTCTGGTTTTGGTATTAGGGTAATACTTGTTTCCAGGAATGAGTCAGGGAGACTTTCTTCCCCTTCAATTTCATTGAAGAGTTTGAGGAGAGTTGGCATTAAGTCTTCCTTGAATTTCTTATAGAATTCAGCAGTGAATCCATCAGGACCTGGGCTTTTCTTTGTTAGTAAGGTTCTAATTACATTTTCAATTTCATTAGCTGAAATTGGGTTGTTCAGCAGTTTTACATCTTCTTGATTCAGCTTTGCTAATTCATAGGTTTCTAGGAATCTGTCCATTTCTGTGTTATCGAATCTATGTGAGTAAAGGTTGGTGTTGATGATCTTCTGTATTTCCACAGGGTCTGTAGTGATTTCACCCTTTTCATTTCTTATTGCATAGATCTGAGTTTTTCTTTCCTCTTTTTGATAAGGTTGGCTAGGGGTTTGTCAATTTTATTCTTTCCAAGAACCAACTCTTCAATTCATTAATTGTTTGTATTGTTTTCTTGGTTTCAATTGCATTAATTTCTGCTCTGATCTTTATAATTTCCTCCCTTCTTTGGGCTTTGGACTTGACTTGCTCTTCTCTTTCTAGAAGTTAGGTTGTTTATGTGTGTTCTTTCCATTTTTCTGATGTGGGAGTTTAGTACTATAAATTTCCCTCTGAGGACTGCTTTCATTGTGTCCCACAGGTTCCGGTAATTTGTATTTGCATTTTCATTCTATTGTAGATATTGTTTAATTTCTTCTGTGACCCATTGATTGCTTAGGAGAGTATTATTTAATTTCCATGTGTTTATGGGGTTCTTGTGGGGTTTTTTGTCAATAATTTCCAATTTTATTGTGCTATGGTGAGATAATATGCATGGAATTATTTCAGTTCCTTTGCATTTACTTAAGCATGTTCTATGGACTAGTATATGATCTATTTTAGAGAATGACCCATGTGCAGCTGAGAAGAATGTGTATTCTGATGTTGATGGGTGGAGCAGTCGGTACACATCTACTAGGTCCATTTGTTCACAAGTTTGATTCAATTCTGTTATTTCTTTGCTGATTTTTTGTTTGGTTGATCTGTCTCTTTGTGATTGTGGGGTGTTAAGGTCCCCCATTATAACTGTATTATTGTTTACTTGGTTTTTCATGTGTATTACAATTTGTCTTACATAGTTGGGTGCTCCCATATTTGTGCATATATATGATTGTAATCTCTTCCTCTTGAAGTTTTCTCCTAGCAAGTACATAGTGACTTTCTTTATCTCTTTTGATCATTCTCAATTTGAAGTTCACAGTGTCTGCAAACATAATAGCTACCCCTGCTTTTTTCTGGGTTCCTGTTGCATGGAGTATTGTTTTCCAGCCTTTGATTTTTAGTCTGTGAGATTCCTTTTGATTTAAATGTGTTTCTTGTACACAGCATATTATTGGATTTTGTTTCTTAACCCACTCTGCAAGTCTGTTTCTTTTTATTGGTGAGTTGAGACCATTTACATTGATTGATATAACTGATATGTACTGACTCATCTCTGTCATATCTTTCAGTTGTTGGTTTTCTACATTTTCTGTTTAATTGTTTGCCCTGCTTACTGATTTCCTTTTGTTGTTGTTCTTAAGATTATAGCTATCAGCTGGGCCTGATGGTGCATGCCTTTAATCCCAGGACTCAGGAAGCTGAGGTAGGAGGAGCGTTGTGAGTTCGAGGCCAGCTTGGGCTACAACGTGAGCGCAAGGCCGGCCTGAGATACACAGTGCGACCCTACCTCAAAAAACCAGGGCCGGGAGTTTGGTTCAGAGACTTAAGCGCCTGTCTGACAGGCATGAGGTTGTGAGTTCAATCCCTGGTGCCGCAAAAAAAAAAAAAAGATCGTAGCTATCTTTATTTCTTTCTAGAGTGTCTTTCAATACTCTTTATAGTGTTGGTTTGGTGGCCATAAATTTCTTCAGTTGTTCTTTGTCATGGAAGTATCTTATTTCTCCATCAGTTTTTGAAGATTGTTTTGCAAGATACATCAATCTGGGTTGAAAGATGTTTTCTTTCAGGATTTGAAATACTTTACTCCAAGCTCTTCGTAACTTGAAGGTTAGTGTTGAGAAGTCTGCCGTGATTCTGATAGACTTTCCTTCATAGGTGATCTGTGTCTTTTCTCTGACAGCTTTTAGTATTTTGTTCTTGTGCTGTATTTCTGATACCCCAATTATTATATGTCTGAGTGAAGATTTATTTTGGTTATGGTTAACTGGGGTTCTGTATGCCTCACTTACCTGTATATCAGATTCTCTTCCCATGTTTGGAAAATTTTCTGCTATTATTTCTGCAAATAGTCTTCGCAGGTCATTAGTATTGACCCTGCTTTTTCATTGATGCCTATTAATCTTATGTTATTTCTCTTGGCATCATTTTGCAGCTGTTGAATTGTTGTTTCCTGATTCCTTGTTATTTTTAAGAGATCTTTTGTTTCATGATTGTAAGCTTCTATGCTATCTTCAAGGTCTGAGACTATCTTCAGCTTCATTCAAGTGGTTTTGCCAACTTTCAATGGAATTTTTCATTTCCTGAATTTCCCTTTGAATCTGTTTCATGCATTCTATTTGTGTCTTATTTTGTACATTCAAAGTTTCCATCATTTTCTTAAGTTCTTCTATTTTTCTATCTTGATCTTCTTTAGATACACTCAGCATTTCTTTCATAATGATTGTCATTTCATTTTTTAGCTGAGAGATTATTTCTGATTTGAGTTCCTCTATAGCTTCATGAAGTTGTTTCTTTACTTCAGTTGCTACCTTTTCAGAAAGTTCAGTTGTATAATTCCCAGTGTCTTCTGTTTCAGTGTCCCTTGGGTTTGTTCTCAGTGCACTGGGGGATTGAGACTGTCTCTTGCTCTTTCGTTTTGTCATTTTCTTCTGAGACCTGTGTGGCTGGGCAGGCAGCCTCCCAATGTATTGCACTGGAACACTGTGCTGGGTAGAGCTTCAATCCTCCAACACCCCCATGGCTAGCTGGGGCACACTCCCAGGCTGTGGCGCTGGATCCTTGTGCTTTATGGTCTATGAGGCTTTCCATGTGTTCCCCTGATGTACTTTGTTGGGTTGCTCTGGGACGCTGGGCTGGACAAAGTTTGTATCAACCTCCAGGGTTACAGGTGCAACCCTGTAGCTAGCAGGGTCACACCCCTGGAGATTGTTGATGGGGCCTAGAACCTGGCTATATAGCATTCAGAACCTCTGCAACCCAGGTGGCTAGCAGAGATGCACCTGTGGGGTGTGTCGCTGGACCTTCCACCTTAATGGGTGAGGGTCAGAATCCCTGGGACCCAGGTGGCGAGGCAGAGCACACCCCGGAGTGTGGCACCACCAGGACCTTGAGTCTGGCTGCAAGGAGTTCAGAGCCTCTGGAGCATGGGACAAACCCAGGCTTGCCCCTGGCATAAGGTAATGGTGACTTGCTCCTCACTGGGCGGAGTTTGCAACCTCTAGCACCTGCTGTGTGGCCACACCCCTGAACAATGGAGCTCACACCTTGGTTCTAATGGGCAAAGCTCAGATTCTCCAAGGCCCTGCAGCTACACTGGCCACTCCCTGATGAGCGGCTCTGGGGCTCTGGGCTGGTCTGAGCTCGGTACCTCTGTGTCCTGCGAGGCTGGCCAGGCGTTCCCCTGATGGATTGTGCTGGGACACTGGGCTGGGCAGAGCTCAATCCTCTGTGCAACTAGTGAGGACTCAATCCCAGAGTGTGTCACTGGGCCTACCACCTTACTGGGTGGGGGTCAGAATCCCCGGGACCCAGGCAGCTAGGCGGAGCGCACCCGGGAGTGTGGCACCACCAGGACCTTGAGTCTGGCTGCAAGGAATTCAGAGCCTCTGGAGTGCAGGTGGTAGCAAAGAGATTGAATGAGGCTCTGGAAAAAATGAAATCAGAAATAATCTCTCAAATAACCACAGAGATTACCAGAGTACACACCATGCTTAGTGATGTTAGAGCAGACACAGACAAAAATATAAACAAGCTTAAGCAAATTATGGAAGCACAACATAGGAAACAAATGTTTAATTCCATAAAGCAGATTCAAGCAGATATTCAGTAGAATAAAAACTCCATTGCAAGTATTTGAAGCAGATTAGACCAATGTGAGGACAGGATCTCAGATATTGAAGACAGGCTTGCAGTTAGTGACCAGGAAAAGAGAGAGTTCTCAAAACTAGCAAAGGAAACCAGGCATGGTGGAGCATGCCTTTAATCCCAGTACTTGGGAGGCTGAGGCAGGATGATCATTGTGAGTTTGAGACCAGCCTGGGCTACAAAGTGAGTTCAAGGCCAGCCTGAACTGCATAGTGAGACCCTGTCTCAAAAAATAGGGCTGGGGATTCAGCTCAGTGGCCTAAGCGCCTGCCTGGCAGATGTGAGGTTGTGAGTTCGATACCCTGTACAAAAAAAAAAAACAAAAAAAAACCTAGCAAAGGAACATGAGAAATCAATCCAGCAGCTGCTTGATGAGACAAAGAAGAATAACTTAAGATTAATTGGAGTCAATGAACAAGCAGGAGATACCACAAATGACATTAAAAACATACTCACAGACATCATGACAGAAAACTTTTCTGGTACTGAAAAAGAATTTGACATACAAATAAGTGAGGCATTTAGAACTCCAGTTAGCAATGATAAAAAAAAAAAAAATTACTTCCAGGCATATCATAGTCAGGATTCCAGAAATTCAACACAAGAATAAAATTTTAAAAGCTGTTAGGGAAAAGAAACAAGTCACCTATAAAGGAAAGCCCATCAGAATCAAAGTTGACTTCTCAGCACAAACTCTCAAGTCAAGGAGAGCTTGGAGCAAAATACTCCAAGTTCTGAAGGAAAACAACTTTCAACCCAGATTGATGTATCCTACAAAGCTATCTTTCAAAATAGAGGGAGAAATAAAATACTTCCATGACAAAGAACATCTGAGGAAATTCATGACCACTAAACCTTATTATCTCTTTCCAAAATGTTCTGAAGGACATTTTGGAAAGAGATAATAAGGACTACAGCTCCATGAACCCCAATAGAAGGAATCTACCAGAAAAGACAAACAATTAGAGGGAAGGGAAAAAGAAAAAAAAAAGGGCGAGCCAATAATAGGAAAACAACATGACTAGGATAAGTAAATACATAGCAGTTTTAACCATTAATGTTAATGATCTCAGTGCACCAGTCAAAAGACACAGACTGGCAGAATGGAACAAGAAGCAAGGTCCAACAATATGCTGTATACAAGAAACACATTTAATTCAAAAAGAAACTAATAGACTGAAAGTCAAAGGATGGAAAACAATACTCCATGCAACAGGAATTCAGAAAAAAGCAGAGTTGCTATTCTATTTGCAGATAAAGTCAATTTTAAGCCAAGACTTATTAAGAGAGACAAAGAAGGTCGCTATATCTTGGTAAAGGGAACAATCCAAGAGGAAGAGATAACAATCATCAATATATATGCAACAAATATTAGTGCACCCAGTTGTTTTTTTTTTGTTTTGTTTTGTTTTGTTTTTTCTGCACTGGGGATTGAACTCACAACCTCGCGCCTGTCAGACAGGCGCTTAATCACTGAGCCAAACTCCCGACCCTGGTTTTTTGAGGCAGGGTTGCACCGTGTAGCTCAGGCTGGCCTTGTGCTCGCGTTGTAGCCCAAGCCGGCCTCGAACTCACAACGCTCCTCCTACCTCAGCCTCCCGAGTGCTGGGATTAAAGGCGTGCGCCACCATGCCTGGCTAGTGCACCCAGTTAAATAAAACAATTATTAATAGACATGAAAAATCAAATAAGCCTTAATACAGTTGTACTGGGAGACCACAATACCCTGCTGCCACAAAAAGACAGATCAACTAGACAAAAAAAATCAATAATGAAATATTAGAACTAAATCAAACTTTTGAGCAAATGGACTTAGTAGATGTCTATAGACTCTTCCATCCTACAACATCAGAATACACATTCTTTTCAGCTGCACATGGGACATTCTCCAAAATAGACCATATACTAGCTCATAGAACATGCTTAAGTAAATGTAAAGGAATTGAAATTATCCCATGCATACTGTCAGACCACAGTTCAGTGAAATTGGAAATCTATGCCAAAAGAAATCATAAGAATTTCCTCAGCACGTGAAAATTAAATAGCATCCTACTGAACAATCCATAGGTCACAGATGAAATTAAAGAAGAAATTAGACAGTTTTTACAGTTGAACAACAATGACAGTACAACGTGAGATAAAATGTTTGCCAGCTGTCCCTCAGATAAAGGGTTACTATTGAGAACATATAAAGAACTTAAAAAAATCAGTCCTCCAAGATTTAAAGACCCAATCCAAACATGGGCATTTGAGATGAACACACACTTCTCAGATGAAGAAGTACAAACAGCAAATAAATACGTGAAAAAATGTTCAACAGCACTAGTCATTTGAGAGATGCAAATGAAAACTACATTGAGATTCCACCTCACCCCAGAAAGATTGGCTAGTATTAAGAAGTCAACTAATAACAAATGCTGGAAGGGCTGTGGAGAAAAAGGAACCCTTCTCCACTGTTGGTGGGAATGCAGGCTGGTGCAGCTACTGTGGAAGTCAGTGTGGAGATTCCTCAAAAAGCTAGGATGATTGGAGGTCCCATTTGACCCAGCTATTCCCCTTCTGGATATCTTCCCAAAAGAACTAAAAGCATCATACCACAGCGATATATGTGCATCTATGTTTATAGCTGCACAGTTCATAATAGCCAGATCTTAGAAGCAACCTAAATGCCCCTCGACTGAGGAATGGGTGAAAAAGATGTGGTATTTTTATGTGATGGAATACTACTCAGCTATAAAGAACTATAAACTAGACATTTTCACTCTTAAATGGATGTGATTGAAAATATACTTCTCAGTGAACTAAATAAGTCACACATATGTAACCATCATATTGTTGCACTTGTGTGACAAACTGAGAGAAAATCTGTGTATGTACATAAAAAATTAGTTAAGATAGTTAAGGAAAAAGAATTTTGAGTGAAAAGTTTTCACAGGGTCATTTTCAGATTACATTTTTACTGTGAATCTTTTGAAAATAATATAGCAGTCATTAAAAAAAGGATAGTCATACAGCTGGTTTCTCTTGATTGATTGAGGGAAAAGTTTTGTGCTAATAATTTTCTGGACAATGTTTCATGTCTACATCTTATACTCTAAGCAACTACTTTGAATATAACAATATGCAATGTGTTGATTATTGTTACTCTCCTATTGGCCTGTTTTGAAATTCTGTTTTACTGTAATCTCTTACTTTTTTTCTGTTTAAAGTAAGAAAAAATTTGATTTATCTCAAGTATTTGTTATAGTAAAAGAAAGCTGACTGATAAAAAAAGTTATTAAAACTATTATTGAAATAGTTTAATAACTACTTGTTAGTTTTAACTCACAAGAACTTTTGATATTTTTAGAAGTTTTAAGTGTGACAAGTTATATTTCTTAAATTCTGACCACACATAAGACCTTTTATAAAATAGGAGATACAGGAATGGGGGGACCTGCAGTCTGTGGCAGGCCCTCAGTCTAGGACAGAAGACAGATACATGCACAGATGAATATATATAAAACTCTGTAGTACCTGGGCATGGTGGCACATACTTGTAATCTAGCAATTCTGGAGGCTGAGGAAGGAGGATGGCAAGTTTGAGGATAGCCGAGGCTACTTAATTAGCCTAGGCCTCTTATTCTGGCCTTGAACTCACCATGTAACTTAGGCTGGCCTTGAACTCACAGTGATCCTCCTGCCTCAACCTCCCGAGTGCTAGGATTACAGGCATGTGCCACCACACATGGCTCAAAAAGATTTTAAAAGGGTTTGGGATGCAGTAGCTCAGTAGTACTGTATTTGCCTAGCACATGTTCAATCCCTGGTCGCACCTCCCCAAAACAAGAAACTATAGTAATGTGACCAGAAGGCTGGGAGCACTGAAGAGAAGATCTACCTAGTCAGGGTAAGAGACCAGGGCCACTGGTTATCAAAGAGAGCTTCTGAAAGAAGTGGGATGTTAGCGCATGGCTTCTCAATTTTAAGGTACATTCATTCATCTGAGATCTTATAGATGCAATAGGTCTAGAATGGACCTGAGATTATACATTCCTGACAAATTTCTGAGATGATGGAATTGCAGAGCCACACTTTAAGTAGGTATTGAGTTTCTAACTGTTAGGGTTGAATGGGGCAGGGGCAGGGAGGGCATGGAGGCAAAAGGAGCAAAACTGTTGCTAACGTGTTCACACACACTGCTTTACATATGCTGTCTGATGAATTCCAAGCAAGATGTGTTGCCTTTATTTAGGAAGCAAGGAATAAGAGATAAAGACTGAGATAGAAAAGATAGTCAGATAACTGAAGGTCTTATGGTCAAGTAGTATCAGGAAGATGGTGATAAGACTGAAGAGAATGCTGAGGGTTTGAAGGGGACATTTCTCCATAGCTTCTTAAACCTCTTTAAAGGGTTGGAAAAAATTTCTCCTTCCAACCCACGAGACGTTCTCTAGTGATTGTATCATTCACATGGACTAGCCCTGAAAGCGTGCCAGCAATGGCATTTCTACCACATGGAACCCCAAGTCGATCTCAGCTCGTGACTTCACTGGCTCAAGTTCCTTTTAACTAAATAACATGCTGCCCTTTTTGAAAATGATTTGTTGTTCCTCAAATTTTAGTTTTTGCCTTAAAATTCAGCCCCCAAAAACAGAATTTGAAAGCTTCTGATTTTGATCCCTAGTAAGAGTTTTTGAAAGCTGTATTACAAGATCGAATAGAAAGTCAAGAGCACTTAGGCAGTGGTAATGAAGCCAGTCTCTCTATTATAGACAGTGTTTTGTTTCTTTCAACTCCATTTGCATTTTGATGTTTGCATTCATTTTTAGTGTGTCAGTTATTGTGGAGTACCAATCAATTATAAGCACTTATATCTACATTTATTTATATTTAATCTTTCCAGCAATTCTAAGGTGGTATATCCACTTTCCTCCCCTACTCTTCAGATGAGAAAATTGAGGCTAGATGATTAAGTGATTTGATGAGGATAATACCCTGAATCGAGAACTGCTGATAGCCAGACCAGTGCCTTTTCCTTCTAGTACTTAAGTACATCCCCATTTCCTTTATTTCCTTGAAAACAGGGACCCTGGGATGAATCCAGGCTACTGTTGAGGTCATTCTTCTGAATTTTCTTTGTGGATTGTTTGAGAATTAAAGTTTGAAATTCAGATAGTATGCTGAATTATTGAGATTGCTTTTTTGACATCATGAAAACCAAAGGATTAACTCAGTGGCGACAGCGAGTCTGCAGTTCATGCTGTTAGCTCTAAATCGTTTTCTTTTATTCTTTGGATTTGGAAAATCCCAAGCCCCAGGAGCAAGGCAGGCTGCAGTGGTATCCAGGAAGCGTTTGCTGCACAGCAGAGCTGCTCTGTAGAGTGCTGAGCTGTTCTATGATGTTCCCTGCCCAGCTGTTCTCAGCTGCCAAAGGCTCTCTGGGGGTGGAAGCTTTTGCACAGAACACCACCAACAGCTTTGCCCAGGCCTCAGTGTCTTCCCCAAACACGGTGCTTTACTACTGTAGGTTGGAGTTCATCTTCTCTCAAAAGACACAGCTCTGTGCATTATTTATGTTTTACAGCTAAAATGAATCCTCTCACTTTCCTTCAGTCAAAGCAATATTGAAAGGAACATGAGTAATATAAATTATATCAAGTAATTATTTGATACTTCTTCTGTCTTTCATTTATAGTTACTTAATGTTTCTATTTAATTGAACCCCTTTAGACTAAATTAGCTTTATCAATATTCTGTTTTAATATTGTTTATTCTTGAGTTCTGTGAGTAGTTTTGTTTTCCCAACTAAGCTGTTTAAAGGCAGAAACAGTGGTTACTCTGGAATTTTAGTGAAGGAGAGATTAATTTAAAGAGGAGGACTCAAAGATTTCTCTGGAAACTGCATTTGCACAGCAGGTGCCCTTATTTTATTTGATTGTAGGTTTATTTGTGGAAGTATGATGGGGTTTATGATTGTTCCCCAAGAATGTCCTTGGTAGCCACTAGAAAGAAATGCATATTTCAGCATTCTTCTCCCACCTAGCACAGCGGAGACCAGAACAAGTGCTCATTAATGTTCTTTCTTGATCCTATGAAATTATATCTCTTTCCATGACACATAACACAAGGTAATGAAAAGAATATGAGCTTCACAGTGCCTTAGTTTAGGTTTCATCATTATTCACTAGAAGTTTTAGGCAAAAGGACTCTTCTTTGAGTTTTGCTATCCTCATCTGTGCCTTCCAGGATTATTTTGCAGATTAAATAAATAGAATGCACACAGCCTCATATCTAGGACCTGACTCACAGTAATCATGAAAGTACCAGCAGGCATTGTGGGGTGTGTGTGTGTGTGTGTGTTTGCCCCAGGGAATGGATCACCATCGGCATGTTTCTGTCATCTAATTCCTGGAATCTGTAAGTAACTTGCTTTCAGTTTCTGTCCTTTCCTTTTATATCTGCCTGATCATGGGATTGGTATGGTGAATCAGCTGCTACAGTAGATCTGCCATAGGGCCCAGTGTGGCACTGGACTGAGGAGACACTAGAGGCCCCACCTTTGTTCTTATTTGCAGTTTTGTAGTTTCAGATCTGATTTGGATTTTTTTTTTCAGTTGATGTTATTCAATTTTCCATTAAAATGCAGATTTTCTGAAGCAAATAGACATTTTCCTGGGTGGCATATGAAATGTTCTAGAGCATAGTTGTATAATATGTGCTAATAATTTAAAAGGGAAAATATTCAGATGTGCAAGGTTGACTTTACTGAAAATCTTTACATTAGCAGTTGCTTATAAGGAACATACATAAACATTAGAAACCATTCCTCAATCTGACAATATAATTAGGAATGTGAATAATGTAGATATATTTGGGGCCAGCTCTATGAATTTGTCCATTTATGATATAGAGTACTGTGAGTATTTGAAGACTTAGTAAAGAATGTGAAAATTGGGAGAAAGATGACTGGGGACTGGACAGGTCAGGGCACAGTGATGGAGGCTTGCTGGAATGGGGATGGGATGGATGTGCATGTGGGTTGGGATCCAGGCTTCCTGAAGTAGAAAAGTAGACAGAAAGGATCCAGGGCCGGGGCTTTAATCAACTCTGACTTCTAAATTCTATTCTGGATTTTCTGTCCACTTTTCTACCCTAGCAGATCTACCCTAATTAAAGAGCCCTAGTTTAGGAAGATGAGCCCAGTGTCTATTTACAGGCTGGGTTGGAGGAAAAAAGTTTGGGGAGGAGAGGATGGTTGTAGATTTCTACATTCATGGGATAAGCACCTGGGCTATAGATGACATCAGTGAGATAAGACAGAAAGCATTAAATCCAAGATGAATTTAGAAGGAAGAGGGAACTTGATGATGAATGGAATGTATAAGGGATGAAATAGTAGGAAGAATAAAAGATGAATCAGTGATTCCTTGCCTGGAATATTTGTGATATCCCTGGGGAAAAAACCCCAACAAACAGTTCTTTAGCTCTTTTTCCCTGGGACATAGCTGTATCACTCCTTTTGAATTTGGGCAGATTTTTCTTTTTTTTAATCAAAGAAGGTGTTTTGGTTGTTTATCACCATGTGATAAACCTCCCCCACCCTAGTAGCTTAAACCAATAGCAGTTTATCATTTCTTCCAGTTCTGTGGGCTGATTGAGTTTCAGCTGGGCCATTCTTTTACTGTCACCTGGGCTTGATCAGGTGGCTACATGCAGTTGGGAGTCCTGCTAGGGCCAGGATATCCAAGATGGCTTCTGGTTCTTGCCTGGTGACCTCTCTTTCCAACAGCATATTGAGGCTTCTGAAATGGTAACTGGCTTCCCTGAGAGGAAGCTAAAGCTGCTGGTGCTGTGAAAGCAAGAACTCAGAAATCTACCACATTTTACTGATCATAGCAAATTTATGGGAGCAACATGTCCCAAAAACGTAGATAGAAAGTGTGTGCATTCACTGTTTCTCTCGTTACAGAGGCTCCCATCTCTGTATCTCTCTCTGCGTGGCATCCATTCTTCCTCCCTGCAGACCAGCAGAATCAGCTCATTCATTCACTCATGTGGCTCAAACATAAGTTTGGTTACCTCAATTTATCCTTGACAGATCTCTACAAATCTAATGCCTGTGTTTTATTAAGTGGATCCCAATTTTAGCTTTCAGGGAGAGACAATCAGGTGGCTCCAGTGGCCAGAGAACAAGGTCTTTTGGCCTGTCCCCAGCTAGCAGCAGTTTTGGGAACAGATTTTCTTAGAAAGTGGTTCTTAGAGAAGGTATGTGTGGCACCTTAACAATGAAGCTACAGTTGTAAGCACAGTGTTTAATAAACCGGCCTACTTGCTTCCCAACAGTTCTTTGTGAGAGTAAAAGAGTAATAGTTATTTGATTAATCTGAATGGAAGACTCTCTTTCCTCAGCTGCCTTGAAAATATTTTCTTGGTGAATTCTGAACATTGGTAGAGAATGTTGATACAGTAGTCCCCCATCATCTGTAGCTTCACTTTCTGCAGTTTCAGTTACCCACAGCCAACCATGATCTGGAAATACTGAAAACTGCAGAGCTAGAGGCTCTAGCATACAGCTGTAGTCTCAGGAGGCTGAGATTAGGAAGATTGCTTGAGCCTGTGGGTGCAAGGCCACCCTTAGCAACATAGTGAAGCCCTGTCTCTTAAGGGAAAAAAAAAAAAAGAAAAGAAAAGAAAGTAAAATTTCAAAAGGAAAAATAAAAGGAAAGGAAGAAAGATTCCAGAAGTAAACAATTCATAAAATTTGGGGGTTTCTTTTGTTTGTTTTTGTGAGACAGGGTCTCGCTATATAGTTCAGGCTATCTTGAACTCACTATGTATCCCAGGCTGGCCTTGAACTGGTGGCAGTCCTCCTGCCTCAGCCTCCTGGGTGCTGGGATTACAGGTGTGTGCCACCATGCCTGACACAATTCATAAATTTTAAATTGTGTGCCATTTTAAATAGTGTGGTAAAATCTTTCACTGCCCTACTCCTTCCTGCCTGGGATATGCATCTTCCCTTTGTCCAGGGTAACTGCACGCTTAGTCTTCTCATAATGGCCACTTCAGTTGTCAGATTGACTGTCACAGTATGCCAATGCTTGTGTTCAAGTAACCTTAATTTTATTTAATATTGATCACAAAGCTCAAGAATAGTGAGACTGGTAATTAAGATATGTAAAAGAGATATGCAAATCTCTTCAGATATATAAAATCTTCTCTTTAAGTGAAAAGATGAAAGTTCCTAACTTAGTAAAAGAAAAACAGTCTCATACTGAGGTTGCTGAAAATCTATGGAAAGAACAAATCTTCAATATATGAGATTACGAGGAAGGAAAAAGAGATTGTGTTAGTTGTGCTGTCACACTTCAAACTGCAAAAATATACTGCAGTATGTGGTAAGTGCTTAGTCCAGATGGAAAAGGCATTAAATTTGTATATATTTGTATAGGGAAAAAAATCAGTATGTATACAGCTTGGTATTATCTGTGACTTCAGGCATCCTTGAGAAATCTCAGCATATTCCTTGAAGATAAGGGGGAGTTACTGTAATTAATTGTCATGAGTTTTGAAGCTTCAACTATGATAAACAAGGCATTCATTTATACATCAGGATGATTCTCCTTGAAACATTGAAAGTGATGACTCTTCGGTAAGAAGAAAAGTGCATGACCAAGCCACAAGGACTTTAAAGTGGCCTTGAAAGTTGGAAAAAAAAAAAAGAGAGAGAGAGAGAGAGAACAAATATCCTTTTTCAAATGGACTTTTCCTCCCTGCTTCTGGGAAGAGCTAAGGGTGGGACATGGTCTGGAAATCCACTCATTTGACCAGTAATGCTTTTGAACACAATATGACGAGTCTTCTCTGGCGAGCCTTGGAGCCACACTTTCCAGTAGGAGTCAGAGGGTAGCGACACCCCTCTGAGGCTGAGTCTGTCTCAGTGGCTTCCCTCCTGCACAGAACATCAAGGGACTAACAAGTTTAGGAAGTCAGATTTGGGGCAGGGATGTAACTCACTGGTAGAGCACTTGGCTAGCCCACAGAAAGCTCTGGTTTGATCCCTAGCACTGCAAAAAAGAAAAAAAGAAAAATATTTATCCTTGAGTCTCAGGGAATCATTTTCATTTAGCTCCCCTGGCCTTTTGAAAAGAGAGGGAAGGGTCAAGGAAAAACCCATAAATTAAGACTCTGTCTCTCAGATGAAGCTTGTACAACCCCGGACAAGGCCATTACCTGGGTAAGCTGGTTTCTTCTTTGTCCAATAGTAGTAGTATCATCTGTCCTGCCTTGCTGAATGGGCTAACATTTTGTATAAGATGACTTACATGAAATGCACTGTATGTGATAAAGAGGTTGAGTTTAATATTTTAATATCCAGGAAAAAACTCTTTTCTGAAGTGACATTTTATTTTGTCTTTTAAATCAATGCTGTTTTCTTTATCACTCAGCAAATTATTCTTGTTTATGTTGTAAATGATGAAAACCTCATTATATATAGTGATAAAAAAGAAAACTTGCTTTATTCAGCACATACCATCCTGCCAAGCCTTGTGGTATTTACTTTATTCACATCACCTCATTTTTTTACAAGAACCCTTTGAGGCTCATATTGTTCCTCTTTCTAATATTGATGAAACTGAGCTTAGAAGGGCCATGATAGAAGGACCAGAATATGCCCTAGGGTTTGTCTCACTGCAGAATTCTGGCTGCTCCTGGATTCATGATGGTCACACACGTGTGCTTCAGAATATTGCCCAGTACTTGTAAGTAAGCAAGGAAAAACAACTCCTGGCTACAGTAGGGATGGCAAAAAGTGGGAAGCATAAATATGTTCCGTCTTTTAGAAACTATTCTTTTCTTTGTTTAAAGCTAGGATCTATTTTGCTGTCTTAGTTACTTTTCACTCATTGCCGAGAGAAAATACCTGATGCCCAAAATTAGGGAAGGAAAGGTTTATTTCTTACAGTTTCTCGGGAGTTTCAGTCCATACTCAGCTGGCTCCAAAGCAGCATGGTGTGGCGGGGCCACCATGTATGGTGGCTGCCAAAACAGCAAGGTGCACTGGTGAGAGAGAGAGAGGGCAGAAGAGCAAGAGAGGGGAAGACCCGCCTCCCTTACACTATCTCAGCTCCACCCCTGGGTGGGTGCAGCACTCACATCACCAATCCCAGCGCCAGACAACAAACCGCCAGACAACAAACCGATCACAAGCGCCAGACTCAGCCTCATCAAAAGTATATGAGGACTTGGGGGTACATAGCACCCAATACATTTGGCTAGACTGGTATTAAGCTTATGAGCTCAAATGCTCCTCCTGCACTTCAGTCTTCCAAGTAGCTGAGAGTGTAGGCACATGTCACCACAACTGGCATATATATATATATATATATATATATATATATATATATATATATATATATATTTCTTTTATTCTAGTAAGCTCCATAGGTTTGTCCTGAGCCTACATAGTAGCAAATTAAGAAGAGATTAAGCAAAGATTGTGGGCACTGACGGTAGGAAGGAATGGATGCTTTCTAAGATTCCTTTCAGTTATAATGTTCTACAGTGTCAGCAACCTTGACAGCAACTGTTTTGGACTGCATATTTGTGTGCCCCCCAAAATCTGTATCTTGAGCCTTAACCTCTGCTGTGGTGTTTGGAGACAGGACCCTTAGGAAATAACTAGATTTAGATGAGTTCATGAGAGTGAGACCTCCTGTGGGATTAGTGGCCTTATTGAAAAAAAGAAACCAGAGATTATTCACAGTCCAGCGTGTGAAGACAGCAACCCAAGCTAAGACAGCAAACAAAGAGACAAATTTAACTAATGACAGAAACAATAACAAAAAATCACACCAGTCTGGGCCTTTGTGGTGAAGTACATTTGATGACTTCAAGTCACCAAGAAAAATTTGTAGTAAGATGAGCTATGTTAAATTTATTTAAGACACATCTAATGCATGTTAGAAAGGTTTCCTGCAAGGGGAATAAGAAAAATTTAAGTTTTAACATTAACCTTGGTGAAACTCAGTTATTCAGAATATTTCTAGATAGCCAAAGAAGACAGTGAGTAGGAAGGAGTCAAAACCTACAGTTACTAGACTTAAGTGGATGCTGTTATGCAGATGAGCTCTACCTTTGACTTCTACCTGAAAATTCAATCTCTGCTGCTTAAGAAGGACCTTTTCCCACTCCATGATTTCAGCTTGTTTATTCAGCAGAGTCACAGAGCACCTGCTGTGTGACTAGGACCACTTTAAGCCCTGGAAAGACAGTGGCTGGTGGAAGATATAGTCCTGCCCTTAAGTTGTTTTTGGTTTATTTGAGGAGAAAGGCAAAAAAACTCAGCATAGACTGCTATAGGATTACACAACCAGGGGATGTACCTCTTTTTTTGTTGTGGGGCTGGGGGAAGAGGATGAGAGAGTGATAGGCTTTCCAGGGAAAGTGGTGCTCAAACTGAATCTTAAGTAGGCATTAAGCTTAAGGAGAGTGTTCTAAGTAGAGGTGACAGCTGGTGTAAAAATTCAGAGGCCAGAGAGCAAGGTACACTTAGAAACTTGCAAATGTACTGCAATTTAACATTCTTATAGAAGTTAGCCAAGGGGAGGGAGAGGTCATGTGGGTGGGAAAAAGCAAGAAACAGCAAAAATGGGGTAGGGCGTTGTATACCATGTGGGGAGATCTGGACTTGATTCTGCGTGGCAATGAGGGAATATTATGGGTCTGAGGTAGGGCTCACATACCACTCCAGCTGCTGCTCTCTTTCCTTCTTCCATCACTGGTCATGCTCAGTTTTTACTGTTCCTGCAAAGGCGAGTATCATTCTTGCCCAAGTCCTCTACACTTGTCATTCCTCCTGCCTGGCATGTACTGTAAGGATTATTTTGGTTACATTGTGCTACCTAGAGTAGAGTAGGTAAGCCAGAGAAGGAGATGGAATAGGAGAACCAGCTGCAGTGGTGTAAGTGGGAGGAGATGGAGATCTACCTGGGAAAGTGGCAGCACACGGATAGAGAGGCACAGACAGATGCACACAATATTTTAGGAGGTAGAATGGAGAGTGTTTGGTCAATGTTATACCAGGGGAGCAAGGATGATGCCTCAGACCACTGATGTTCAAAGGCATTACAATAGCAGAGAAGTACAGTTGGATCTCAGTGATCTACTCTGTGGTGTATTTTGGGATGTCATTGCCCTGTTGTGTTGGGAAGCAAGCTGTGTAGCTTTGTTCACTGAATTGTTGTGAATAAAGCTTATAGGTTCCAGCTGCATTAATGCAACCCATGGCCTTGCTTATGTCCAACCTTAATGTTTATGATTATATGCCTGGGCTTTCTATGGACTAATACGTAATAACATGCTTACTTATGAGCATAATGGAATAATTGAGACAAAAAGTTAGAGTCAATGACCAAGATGGTCACAGTCAAGTAGTTCTTATTAAGAACCATTAAATGCATAGCTCAGGTTTCCATATGTAAGGTCCCTTTAACAAACTCAGCTTAAATCATATGCCCCTGACTAGAAATGCTTTTTTCTGCAGTTGTTTAAACTCTGAAACCCAGACATTCCCAAGCCAGGCCCCCACTGAACAATGGACCGCTACTGCTTAGAGCTATTGTGTTTACATTTGCTACTATAGAGATTTGGTTTGTTTCCGAAAGATGCATTTTAACATTTGTGTGGTGAGCCGCATTTGTTATATTTGAACCATGTGTGACGCAAGGGAGAAGGGTAACCACTAGGCTTAAAGGGGGAGGGTGAGTATTTGGGTTAGCAGTGGTACTTCCTGCCAATTTAAAATAAGCTGGTTAGATGACCGAAGAAAATTTTTAAATGTGTATGTATATACATACATACACATACAATACATACACATACACGCTTATAAATTCTTTTTTTTTTTTTTTTTTTTTTTTTTGTACCAGGGATCAAACTCACGCTTGCCAGGCAGGCGCTTATGCCACTGAGCGAAATCCCCAGCCCCAAACATGCTTAGGTACTTGTATGCTTAGACTAATGTGGAGATAGAATTTATTAAATTGGACTGTGCTATTTATCCAACACTGCATGGCTATCACTTCAGAACTGGATAATACTCTGATTTGACCTAAAAGTGCTTCTAGGGCCTAATACTATTCATGTTTTACATATTGAGTTATATAAGTTATGAGGAGCCAAAGAGAAAGGGAAAGGGCTTTAATGGGTGTTGTAGTGGCTCCTGAGTTAATAACATCAGTGGAAAACTAATGGGATGGGCCGGAAAGTTTCATGTACTATTGGCTTGGTTTTTCTGATGATAAACCCCATCCTGCAGCTATGGAATTGCCTCGTTAGAAGAACCAGTTGAGAAAAGCTGATTTATTCATGGCCCACAATGAATTCATCTCTTCAGTCAAAAAGGATAATTTGAATATCGGTGTAGTAGTTGTCTCTTGCTGTGTAACAGTTACCCCAAAACTTACAATTTAAAGTACCACACATGTATTGTTTTACATATTCTATGAGTCCACGGACCTGAGTATAGTTTAGCTAGGTCCTCTGCATCAGAGTTTCTCACAACGCCGCCCTCACAGTGTTTGCCAGGACTGGAGTCCCATCTTAAGGCTCAACTGGGGAAAGACCCACTTTCTAGCTCACATAATCTTTAGTTGGATTTAGTTCTTTCTGGACTGTTGGACTGAAAAGCTCAGCTGTGTTGTCTGAAGACCGCCTTCAGTTCCTTGCTACTTGGCCTCTAACATGGCATATTGCTCCATGAAGATGTACAGGCTAAGAAGGCAATAGAGAATCTGCTAGCAAGATGAAGGCACAACCTTTTGTAACCTAATCACCTAAGTGCCATTCCATCACCTTTGCCACATTCTGTTGGTCAGAATCAAATCACTAGTCTATGTCATACTCAAGGGGAAAAGATTCCACAACACATGACCAATAGGAGTTGAGAATCTATCTTAAGCAGTTTGAGTGGCTATGACAAAATTCTGTTCACTTGCGTGGCTTTAATAAAAGATTTAGTTCTTACAGTTCTAGAGTCCTTGAAGTCCAAAGCAAAGGGCCCCTCACAGTTAGTGTCTGGTGAGGGCTGTCTTTCTGGTTTGCTGAAGGCCACTTTCTTGCTATATCCTAACGTAATAGAGAGAGTGAACTGTAAACTCTTTCTCTTCTTACAAGGGCACTAATCCCATCATGGGGGCTTAGCCCTCTTGACCTCATGTAAGCCTAATTATCTTCTAAAGGCCCTAATGGAAAATATCATCATGTAGGGGATTCAGGCCTCAACAGATGAAGTGAGGGCAGGGGGAGAAGAAAGAGAAAAACTCAAAAAACAAAAACTTTTTCTGTACTGTACATTCATACACTTCACTTGTGATACCAACTGGCAAATGGGTGGGTTTTTCCCAAACCAGCCAATTCTCCAACTCTGGACTCCATCTGGATATCCTGCAATTAAATTATAACACTGACTACTAGAGGTTGATACACACAGCTTAAGGATGCAGTTCCATGAGACTGCAGACCATTTTAGGTATTAGTTACAAGTAGTGGGCCCCTTTTGTCAAATCTGACTACAAATCAAGTGTTCCTGTGACCTCCCCTGGGTTTCATAATTTGCTGTCAGGGCTCATAGAACTCATGAAAACACATTTATCAATGTAGTATAAAGGATATATTAAAGGTATAGTTGAACAGTCAGATGAAGAAGTACATGGGTTTAAGGTCAGGAAGGGTCCTGAGCACAAAAGCTTGTGTCCCTGTGGAGTGTGCTACACTCTCAGCACATGGATGTATTCACCAACTCAGAATTTCTCTGAACCCCATCTTCCAGGAATTTTTAGGGTGGCTTCAAATATTTATTAACTCAATCTCTAGCCCCTTCCCCCTTCCTGGAGGATGGGAGACTGGTCCCACCCTGAAACTAGCCAGGAACCCATCAAGAGTTGCCTCATTAGAACAAGATACTCCAGTCACCCGGGAAACTTAAAGGAATTGGCAACAAGAATGAAGCAGAGACCAAATGTGTGTGTGTTGTTGGTGTTTTGTTTGTTTTGTTTTTTGAGACAGGGTCTCACTTTGTGGTTTAGGCTTATCTTGAATTCACTGTGTTGTCCAGGCTGACCTTGAGCTTGTGACAGTCCTCCTACTTTAGCCTTCCAAGTGCTGGGATTACAGGTGTGCACCACCATGCCTGGCATACTTTTTTGTTATATTATGGTATTAATCAAGCATTTAGTTGATAGGATAATTGAGATCTATCTTTATCTATCATTGTTGGTACCTATATTTGGGATCCTCTATTCTCAGAAAGTTTTTTTTTTCTTACTAGACTAGACCAAAACATTTGATGTGTGGTTGTATTACACTAATATGCTCATTTGTAGGTTGAATAATGGCCCCCCAAATATGTCTATGTCGTAAACCCTAGAGTCCATGTATGTATGATCTTTGATAATGTAAGGGACTTTTCAGATGTGTTTAAGAATTTTGAGATGGAGAGATATTCCTGCATTATCCATGTATATGGTGTTGATCACAGGTCCTTGTAACAATGAAATACGGGAAGATCTGAGTCAGAGAAGGCACCGTGACAGTGAAAACAGAGGGAGGGAAATAGGTGATGACAGAAGAAGGGGGTGTGTTGCTGAGAGCCAAGGAATATGAGCAGCTTCTAGGAGGTGGAAAAGGCAAGGAGAAGACTCTTCCCTTGAGCTTCCAGGGGGGACTCAGTTCTGCTGACACTTGGATTTTAGCCCTGTAATATCCATGTAGTACTTCTGGCCTTCAGAACTAGAATATGATAAATGTATGTTGTTATAAATCAGTAAGTTTGTGGTAATTTTTTCCAGAAGCAATAGGAAACTAATTCATTCCCCAAGAGACCTTGGGAAAACCCACTTATGGCATTTTTTAAGAAATAAGGGGTCTGAGTACAAATTATAGGGTAATGGGCTTCTGGGGGCTTTTTCTGCCCTTAGTGCCTGTGAAATGATTTACATATTGTAACTTTTCTATTTTTAGGAAACTATTCCCCCATTCTCTTCTGTATTAAATCCTATCAATAAGCTGGGCATGTTGGTGCACGCCTTTAATCCTAGCACTCTGCAGGCTGAGGTAGGAGGAGCATTGTGAGTTGGAGGCCAGCTTGGGCTACAATGCGAGTGCAAGGTTGGCCTGAGCTACACAGTGTGACCCTGCCTCAAAAAACTAGGTCCGGGAGTTTGGCTCAGTGGCTTAAGCGCCTGTCTGGCAGGCACAAGGTTGTGAGTTCAATCCCCAGTGCCACAAAAATAAATAAATAAATAAATCCTATCAATATTGGTATGGTAAAATGAAATATTTTAGAGTTCATTAAAGAGGGATCTGGGTCTCCAGTACTCTTCAAAATAAAGCAAAAACATGGTGTTTAGCAGAGAATACTGAAGCTTCCACTTTTAAAGCTTGTTGCTTGTTGCTTATTTATTTGTACCTCAGGAGTAGAAATATTGGCTGAGATGAAAGTACCTGGCACAGATTGCTTTTCCTTCTTGTTGTTTCACGCCAGATGTTGTGAAATTCTCTTTTTTCTTTTTGTTTCTCTCTAGTGCCTGGAAACCTTGGCTGCTACAAAGATCACGGAAACCCACCTCCTCTAACTGGCACCAGTAAAACGTCCAACAAACTCACCATCCAGACCTGCATCAGTTTCTGTCGGAGTCAGAGGTTCAAGGTAATGGCCCTGTGGATATGTAATTGTAGAAAAAGCTGAAGATCCAAATGTGTTTTGCTGAGGTAACTTAAAAATATGTGTATTTTTAAAAAACCTGTCAAACCCATACAACTCTACTTTTTTGCCAAGAGAGAATTAGAGGAGTGAGTTTGGGAGTCAGGAGGGTGAGGCAGCTTTTTTGTTTAAGGACTAGAAGGAAATTTTTTTTTTTAATTTTTATTTATTTATTTATTTTGTAGTACCAGGGATTGAAGTCACAACCTCGCACCTGCCAGGCAGGCACTTAAGCCACTGAGCCAAACTTCCCAGCCCTGGTTTTTGGAGGCAGGGTTGCACTATGTAGCTCAGGCTGGCCTTGTGCTCACATTGTAGCCCAGGCTGGCCTCGAACTCACAATGCTTCTCCTACCTCAGCCTCCCAAGTGCTGGGATCAAAGGCGTGCGCCACCACACCCGGCTAGAAGGGAAATTTATAATACATAGCGGCATCCTTGTTTGACCCCCTGACCAAGTTATGTATTCATGCCCTTGTGTATTATGAGCAGGGATATCATTGTGTTCACAGAGAATCTGAGAATAAGCTAAGGTAGTGGTTTACTTCCTTAATAGATTACTGGGCCCTCGCCAGTTTACCTGTGTAAAATGCTTTCTTTTCTTCCTGTGCATTTTTTTTTCCTGAAATTCATTCCTTAATCTTTAAGGTTCAATAATGCTATTTTTGGGGGGGTTTTTTGTTTTGTTTTTTTTGTGGCACCAGGGATTGAACTCACAACCTCGCATCTGCCAGACAGGGGCTTAAGCCACTGAGCCAAACTCCCAGCCCTAGTTTTTTGAGGCAGGGTCACACTATGTAGCTCACACCGACCTTGTGCTCTCATTGTAGCCCAAGCTGGCCTTGAACTCACAATGCTCGCTCTGCCTACCTCAGCCTCCCAAGTGCTGGGATTAAAGGCGTGCGCCACCGGCTCTATTGTTTGTTTTATCAGAAAAGTAGGAAAAGATTTCTGTTTTCCTCCCTCCTTGATCTTTCTCACCCATTTTCCCTCCTGCCTTTCATTTCTTCCTTCCTGTGTAAAGGCCCTTAATCAATGCCAAGCAAGGAAAATAGATTTTCAGGGTTCAAGGCCTATTGAGACAAGTGGCTAAGGAAGGCAGTTGACCCAACATGATCAAATGATTGAGTGCTTGCACAGGGCTTGAACATATAAATGAAAACTGGAGTAAAGCCTATACTGTTGGATAGGGATTGGATTAGAATAGGTACACGGTTTTGGATAAATAGAGATATAGAAAAATGTGCAAGAGTGTATGTATGTGTGTACATATACATTTCTAAACTCTGTCCACTAAGAGGGCGTGGGAGCAATGACATACTGATAGCAGAGAGTAGTACCCTTAGCACCCAAATCTGGTTTCTAAATAGTATTCTCCACTAAAAAGAAGCTCCTTAGAGAAAATTACTGATTATTGTGCTAGTTCTAAGAAAGTGCAAAATGAGCCGAAAAATCTTGTACAGGAAAGTAAACAGTGATATAGTGTTGCCACAGGTACACAAAAGCCACCTTGAAGGATTTCCCACCAGCCAAATATCACATAATTTGAGCTTCTTATCTAAACAAATAATGTAATAATACAGTAAATATGCCCCATTGAATAAAATAAGAATCCATAAATCCATATTGGTGAACAAGAGGAAAAACATTCTTTCTCAGAGAATACTAGCTAAGAAATAGAGAAAAAATGAAGTAAATTAGTCACTTTCCCATTGCTGGGACAAAATACTCGACATCCATAATTTAAAGGTAGAGAAGTTTAATTTGACTCATAGTTTCTTTGGGTTCATTCTGTGGTCAGTTGGCTCTAAGGCAGAAATGGCATGATGGAAAGCATGGCAGAGTAAAGCTGCCTAACCTATGGCAGCCAGGAAGCAGAGAGAGAGAGAGAAGAGGAGCCAGGGACAAGAACACACCCTTCCATGTCACATTTGCAAACCAGGCCCCATCTGCTAACAACACATTTAGTTACTGAACTCATCAATGAATGAATCCATTAGAGAGGATAGTGCTCCCATGATGCAGTCACCTTCCAAACACATGAAACTTTAGGGACCCATTTAGATCTAAACCCTAACATGATGAAATCTGGAGATTAACCATTTGGTCACCATCATAGTAGTCACCATCATAGATTTAGAAACCAAGTATCAAGATAATGTAAATATCAAAAAAAAAAAAAGATATGTAAATATCTGAAATCCTCATTTACTAATGAGTAAAAATTTATATACCCTCAAGAACTGCCCTAGGAAATATCTACTAACTACAAAAAAAAACAATTCTACAGTGGAGAAAACTGGCATATTACCTTACTTAGGTGACCAAATTTAATATTACCAGTGCTATCACAAAAAGTGGATATTGTACCAATCCATTAGAACAAGAACATGAGATCACTATGGTGTTATTTGTGCCAAAAACACATAGTGTATATCTAATTGTGAAGAAACAACAATATATAACAAAGGACATTCTACAAAATGACTGATCCTTATTCTTCAAAAACCTTACTGTTTCCAGGCATGGTGGCACATGCCTGTAATTCTAGCACTTGGGAGGCTGAGGTAGGAGAATTGTTGTGAGTTAGAGGCCAGCCTCAGCTACGTAGTGAGTTCAGGGTCAGCCTAAACTGCATAGTGAGACCCGGTCTCAGAAGAAAAATGAAATTAAAAACATTTACTATCACAGAGGTCAAGAAACAACTGATAACTATTCCAAATGGAAGGTTACTGAAGAGAATTGACAGCAAATACACCTCTGGTCCTGGATTGGATCCTTTTTCTACAATGAGTGATTGAGGCAATTGCCAGCTTGAATGAGGTTGCTAGGTGAAGGAAATAGAGTGATTAATCTTACTTTTCTTGCACCTTCTCTGTAGGTTTGAAATTATTTCAAAATAAAATACAGCAAAAGCATTTGAAAAAACATAGAACTCACTAATAACAAGTCAGCAAATTAGGAGTAAAAGGGAACTTCTTCCTGATTAAGAGTAACTATTTTATTTTATTTTATTTTATTTATTTTTGTCTTTTCAAGGAATGGTCTCACTGTGTAGTTCAGGCTGGCCTTCATGAGCTCACTTTGTAGCCCATGCTGGTCTTGAACTTGCAACAATCCTCCTGCCTCAGCCTCCCTAGTACTGGGATTACAGGCATGTGTCACCATGCCCTGCTGAGTAACTGTTTTTTAAAAGGAATACATTTATCAAAAATTTTAGGAGGTTATATATTGAAAACTATGTAAGATTGCAAGAGAAAATTAATCAAAATCTAAATAAATGGAGATATAGTACTTTGTTAAAGATTGAAAAATTCAAATTGATCTATAGAGTCAGTGCAATCCTGTTCAAAATCATAACATAGTTTTTGAAAGGAACTAACAAGCTGATCCTAAAATTTGTTGAAAGAATTTTCAACAAATGCTTAGAGAAACAGTAGGGTTCTTTATGAAGAAAAATGAAACTTTATCCTTATCTCATTTCTTATATGGAAAGGCAAGGAATAGCCAAAATAATTTTGAAAAAGGTCAACTTTGGAGGAATCATCCTGTCTGATCTGAAGATATTCTATAAAGCAAGTGGTGTTGGCATAAAAACAATCACATGATGAGCCGGGCGTGGTGGCGCACGCCTTTAATCCCAGCACTTGGGAGGCTGAGGTAGGAGGAGCGTTGTGAGTTCGATGCCGGCTTGGGCTACAACGCGGTGCAAGGCCGACCTGAGCTACATAGTGCGACCCTGCCTCAAAAAACCGGGGCCGGGAGTTTGGCTCAGTGGCTTAAGTGCCTGCCCTGGCAGGCGCGAGGCTGTGAGTTCAATCCCCGGTGCCGCCAAAAAAAAAAAAAAAAAAAAAAAAAAAAAAAAAACAATCACATGGATTTTGAGTCAGCAAACTGTAGTCCATAGGCCAAATCCTACCACCTACCATTTTCTTTTATAAATACAATTTTATTGAAACATAGCCATACCTATGCATTTATAAATTATCTATGACTATTTTCATGCTACAACAACAAAGTTTAGTTGAGAAAATTGCCCACAATGTGAAATATACAGTTCCTATACTTATATGGGCAATTGAGTTTTGATAAAGGTGGCTGAATAATTCAGTGGTAGAATGGATTTTCAATAAATGCTTCTAGAGAAATAGTGGAGCTCTTTATGAAGAAAAATGAACTTTTATCCTTATCTCATCTCAGACAAAAATTAAGTTATACTACTTAAAAAGTACTATTATTAGTGGAATAAAACATGGCTACATGAATGAATAAAATATAATTCACAGTACAGAAATAAAACTATATATTGATGGTCAACTGATTTTCAACGAAGATGCCAAGATCATTTAATATTGAGAGGATAGTCTTTTCAACAAATGGTACTAAAACAATTGGATATCCACATGTACAACAATGAATCTAGATCCCTGTTGCACACTACATATAAAAATTAACTAAAAATAATCAAAACCTAAATGTAAGAGCTAAAACTGTAAAACCTTTAGGGAAGCATGGGTATAAACATACCTGACCTTGGATTAGGAAGTGGTTTCTTAGTTATGATACTGAAAATCCAAATAATCAGAAAAAAAATAGAAAATCAAAAACAAGACAAAGATGTTCACTATCCCTACTCTGTTTCAATATAGTTTTTGAAACATTAGCAAGAGCAATTAGGCAAGAAAAAGAAATAAAAGAGATATGTATAGAAAAGGAAGAAGTCAAATTATTATTTCAGATGACCTGATCTTCTATATAGAAGAGCCCAAGAAAGCTACCAAGACTCTTAGAATTAACAACCAAATTCAGTAATATAGCAAGACTCAAAATCAACACACAAAAATCAGTATTGTTCCTGTACACCAACAGTGAAACCACTAAGAAAGAGGTTAGGAAAAAGGGCTATTTATAATAGCAACAAGAAAAATTAAATACTTAGGAGCTAACCTAAGGAAGTGAAAGATCTCTATATATAAAAAAAAAAAAAAAAACTATGGTACTCCAAAAAAGGAGATTGAAGAGGATATCAGGAAATGTAAATGTTCTTAGATAAGCAGAACCAATGTTGTCAAAATGGCCATATTTCCAAAACTGATATACAGATTTAATGCAATCCCAATAAAATACTAAAAAAATTCTTCGCATAACTGAAGAACTATGAAAACTCAAATAGTAAAATCCAAATAACACAATTTAAAAATGTGCAAAAGACCTGGATACTTCACAAAGAGAATACACTGATAATAAATAAGCACATTAAATGATATTCAGCATCCTAAACCATTAAAAGCAATAGGAATCAAAACCACAGTGCGATACAATTGTACCCCTATTGGAATGTCTAAAATAAAATGCACTGGTAATAACAAGTGCTGACAAGGACAGATCAGCTGAGCTCTTATATGTTGTTGTTGCTAATGTGAAATGGAACAGTCATTCTGGAAAAGTTTGGCAGTTCCTTAAAAAGTGAAACATATACTTACCATATGACCCAGCAATCTCGTTTTTAGTTCTTACCCTAGAAAAATGAGAATTTATGTTTACACAAATATTTATGCACAAATGGTTATAACATCAGAGACTAGAACCAGAAACAGTCCAATGAATGAACAAATTGTGGTGTATTCATATGATGCAGTCTGTTAGGCAATAAAAAGGAATGAGCTATCATTACCTGCATCAGTTTAGATGACCCTCAAAGACATTATGCTGAGAGAAAAAAAAAAAAGCCAGTCCCAAAAGGTTACATACTTCATGATTCTATGATATTACTGTATATTTCAAGAAAACAGAGCTATAATAGTAGAAAACTGGTCAGTGGTTGTGAGGATTTATGACTGGGGGCTATAAAACAATAGCATGAAGAAGGATATTGGGATGATACAGTTGTTCTGTACTTTGGCTATACATGTGATTGTACAAATCTGTACATGTGTTAAAATTTATAGAACTATAAGCTGAGGGCCGGAGATATAGCTCAGCAGCGGAGCACCTGCCTGGCAAACATGAGATCGTGAGTTCAATTCCTAGTACCAAAAAAAAAAAAAAGAACTCTATGCTGAAATACAATATTGTATGTTAATACAAAAGATGAAATCCAAATTTTTGTGTGTGTGTCTTTTTTAGATAGTGTCTCACTATGCAGTTCAGGCCGGCCTTGAAATCCTCCTGCCTCAGCTTCCCAAGTACTGAGATTACAGGTGTGGGCCACCACATGCAGCCAGAAATATTTTAAATGGGGCTTGTAATAATTTTTCTGTAGGGATTTGCTATGAAACACTTGCTACCAGGCATGTGGTAAGCAATCAACGAAATGCTTAACTGTTATTATTAAAATTTCCAGTTTACAGCATTTTTCTCCCCCTTCAAACTGTTTTTTTTTTTTTTTTTTTTGTCTTCTTGAAACAGTTTCACCACACAGTTTAGGCTGGCCTTGAACTCACTTTGTAGCCCTGGCTAACTTGTGCTGAATCTCCTGCCTCAGCCTCCCAAGTGCTGGGATTACAGGTGTGCACTGCCTGTAAAACTTAATTAAATATAATAGAAAGTAGTATTAAGTTCTTAAAACTTAATTAAATACAGTAGAAATACAAACATTAAAAAAGGGATATTTCTTGACAGGGAAACGCATTCATGGTGTATGGTGATATGCAGTTCTTCATCAGCTTGGTATCAAGTGTTGGTAGAGTGAGACCAGAGAAAAGTCAGGGGAGGGGTGGCCTGGGAAGATGAAGCAGATTGTTAGGGCCAGCCCTGCCAGGTTCCTTCAGGCCAGCTGACAACACTCAGTATGTGCTATTGTCTGTCATGGCAGTTTGCTGGGATGGAGTCAGGCTATGCGTGCTTCTGTGGGAACAACCCTGATTATTGGAAGTATGGGGAGGCAGCCAGCACCGAGTGCAACAGTGTCTGCTTTGGGGATCACACCCAGCCCTGTGGGGGTGATGGCAGGATCATCCTCTTCGATAGTGAGTATGCCTTGTACCTGTTACTGCCTAAAACTCAGAACTTTCCTTCCTTCCTCCCTCCCTCCGCCCTTCCCTCGATCCTTCCTTCCTCCATCCCATGTACTCATTCATTCACTTTTTAGTACTTATGGAGCACAAGGTAGCCCAGGCACTGCCCAGACCCTGGGGATACAGCACAAGCATGCAGGCTCAGCCTGTCCTCTAACAGGAAAAATGGATGTTTAACAAGTGATAGACTACAGTTGTGCTGAGTGCTCTGAGGTGCTGCTTAAACAACCTAGAAAAGATAACTCTTCCAATTTTACATAGACATGTAAACATCAGCCCTGGAAAAACAACTCACAGGATATACTGTATTCCCAGATGCATCACAGTAAGACATAAATCCCTAATATAAATCCCCAATGCCTGAAAACACACTAATCAGGCTTGGAAATTATATTAAAACAAGATGATAATAAAGCTGATACTGAACAGTCATATCCATGTCTATGTAAAATTGGAAGATTCTCCTACTTCCTTCCACAGAGGCAGAGGTTTTACCTCTAAACCCCTTTCCAGTGGTGCTAGAAGCAGGAATTTGCTGCTTCCCTTGAGAGGAGTGTATAGGAAGCAGGCATTGTTTCATGCTTGTCCCTTTGTGGCAACCTATCACCTCTCACACACCTGTGCCACTGAGGGGGGCCCCTGGCTTGCTGCCTGATTGCAGTCTTCTTTGGCAGCACTCTGTGGAGGTCTGTACAGAATAGCCTGCAAGTGGATGCAAGCTTCATTGTGTCTACTGCTCCCCGTTATTCTCAACTGAGAGGCGAGCCCACACCTAGTCTTTAAGACTTCATTTTGTTTTTGTTTTGTAATTTTAGCTGCTTTCTTCTTTCTCATTTCTGTGGCTGTTACCCCTTCCTCCCATGATCTGTCAAAGTTGAAACCATCTTCAGATCTCACTCTCTTTGGAGGGATTTTGTACATTTTAAGATTAAATTCCCTCTGTTTTCTAAAGACCTCAACTTCTCAGTTTTGAGTTGCACAGGATGAGAAAGCAGTATAGTCTTTCTTGTTCTTTCTTTCTTTCTTTCTTTCCTTCTTTATTCCTTTCTTTCTTTGTTTTGTGTGTATGTGCACTGCTGGTGATCAAACTCAGAAGCTCATGCAGACTAGGTAAGCATTCTACCACTGAACTCCACCTGCAGCCCCAGCAACATATTCTTGTTGCTTTCTGCATTCTAAAGTGAAGCAAAACTCCAAAATGTGCTTTTTGTTTGTTTTGTTTTGTTTTGTTTTGTTTTTTAGTACCGGGGATTGAATTCATGAATTCACACTTGCCAGGCAGTCACTTATTCTGCTGAGCTAAATCCCCAGCCAAAATGTGCTTTTGAAATTTCTGCCCAATATTTGCTCCCTAGACTTTTCATTTTCAATATTTTGTTTACATTTTATGCCTTAAGATAGGAGGTGGTTGTGTCCCCTTCTTAGATCCTGCTGGTCATAAACAGGAGTTCAGAGAAATCAGATATATCCAATACAGAGCAGTGGGAATCTAGTACTTCCTCTGTGCAGAAAATCCTTTCTTGTGCCACAGCTTCCTGCTTGAAAAAATGAGTGTGGACACCTCCTATCCACATTTTACCTGTAAGGTATTGGGGACACCCAAGCAGCCACAAAGTCCTTCACCTCATGCCTCTCTTGCCAAGAGGTCCAAATGTTCTCATGTGCTTTATCTTATCTGTCCTCAAGCCATCATGTGACACAGGAGCAGATGGTGGCCCTTGCCTGAAAACAGAGAAGGGAGAGGTTTGGAAGGTGAAACAATCAGTCCAGACTCTCTGACTCCAGCCTGGCACCAACCTAAGCTATCCCTCTGTGCTGTGTGCTAAGTATAAGGTCTCCTGGGCAAAATTACAAACATCTCCACAGTCATTTGTTTAGAGTTTAAGTGATTCATTTTGTGATTGAATCCTGAAATCTAAGATGGTCTGGTTTTATAGATTAGAACAGTATCACAAATGGGACCTCATTCTTTAGGAAGTGTTCTATTTGTGTCAGTATGGAGAGAATGCCCTGAGCATGCCCTCGGGCCTGGTGTCTTTTTGTCTTTTGCAGCTCTTGTCGGTGCCTGTGGTGGGAACTACTCAGCCATGACATCTGTGGTCTATTCCCCTGACTTTCCTGACACCTATGCCACAGGGCGGGTCTGCTACTGGACCATTCGGGTCCCAGGAGCCTCCCACATCCACTTCAACTTCACCTTGTTTGACATCAGGGATTCTGCAGACATGGTGGAGCTGCTGGACGGCTACACCCACCGTGTCCTGGTCCGATTCAATGGGAGGAACCACCCACCTCTGTCCTTTAATGTCTCTCTGGATTTTGTCATTTTGTATTTCTTCTCTGATCGCATCAATCAAGCCCAGGGATTTGCTGTTTTATACCAAGGTAAGACATTCTTACTGAGGGCTCCTCAGGACATGTGTGTCTCGGGCTTCTCTTTTCTAGCTGGGTGACTTTCGAATCTTGGATAGTTCTTGTTGAGCACAATGAGACAGCAGCTACTGACTCAACTCCAGATTATTCCAATGCACAGCACATTCCCCACCCTCCGTTGCACAACTTGTTCATGTTTCAGTTTTGTTATTTTAGTAGTTATAATGACGGTTTTCATGGGAGGGCTAAAAAGAATAACTAAAAGAAGGAGCTGAGATAGGCAGATTTAGAGGGCTTTTTTTTTTTTTTTTTTTGCAGCACTGGGGATTGAACTCACAACCTTGCGCCTGTCAGACAGGCGCTTAAGCCACTGAGCCAAACTCCCAGCCCTAGTTTTTTGAGGCAGGGTCGCACTATGTAGCTCAGGTCGGCCTTGTGCTCGCGTTGTAGCCCAAGCTGGCCTCAAACTCACAACACTCCACCTACCTCAGCCTCCCGAGGGCTGGGATTAAAGGCATAGAAGGCTTTTAAGAGATCATTTGATCTATACTCTCACCTCTAAACATCCCAGCCAATCCCAAAGATTTATTTACTATCTTTTTCCAACCCTCTTAAAGTGGAACCACACCCTGTGCCCCTCTAATGTGAACATGGGTGCCAGGCACAACTCAGCCAGCATCCAAGAAGCAGCCTTTGTCCTGAATCACAAATTCCAAGAAGGGTTTAGATGGTGGGTGCTAACAATAGTTGAGAAGAGTCCTGCCCTCTGGGTAGGGCAGTCTCGAGGAACAGGTAAGTCTATAAAGGAAGAGAGTCTTTGAGACAGAGAAAGACAGCTGCAAAGCACAGAGTAGGGAAACAAAGCATGCTTAAGTGTCTGCAAGGAGATCAGTCACATAATTAGAAGTCGATGACCCCTTTCTTCTGCCTCCTACAGGGCTAAAGCCAGAGCCTCACGGGTTCCAGTTTGGGACCAGAGGAATCAGTGGGAGTGATTGTGCCCAGAATTAAATCAGAATAAAGGTCTTCTCTCCATGACCAGCCTCCCTCTTCCTTCACAGCTGTTCACGGTTTCCACTGGCTTTCCCTCATTAATCCCTTTTGATCTTCTAGCCATCAAGGAAGAACTGCTGCAGGAGAGGCCCACCGTTAACCAGACACTGGCCGAGGTGATCACAGAGCAGGCCAACCTCAGTGTCAGCGCTGCCCGCTCCTCTAAAGTCCTGTATGTCATCACCACCAGCCCCAGCCATCCATCGCAGACTGTCCCAGGTAGCAATTCCTGGGCACCAGCAGTAGGGGCTGGCAGCCACAGAGTGGAAGGTAGTGCTCTTAGTGGGTGGTTACAGAAACAAAAGTGCTCTTGGGTCTTTTTCTTCAGAGGCAGGTTGGGTTCTGGCTGTGTGACCTCTGGTTGAGCCAGTGGAACTGGAGAGGGCCATCAGCGATGATTTAGCCTAGAGGTTTTCACACTTCTTCCCTAACCCCGCAGAACCCACCATAGAAGATCAATGAGGCAGTCCTCTCCAGTACTTACTCACTCTGCATCATTTGACTGTGGGCCCAGTAGGACTTCATAGGTCACACAGCTCATTCCTCAGATGAGAAAATTGAGACCAAAGACTTTGTATAACCATCAGTGGTGGCACAGTGGCTCCAGTGGTAGAGACAAAAGGTACCCCCACTTTGATTCTCATCATACTGATTACACTGTCTACCTTTACCCAGAAGGGATTTCTAGAACAGGGCAAGGTACTGAGAAAGCCAGGGACTCCCCATGCTTAGACCAGCTCAGCTGCTCCCACTGCCACCTTTGCCTACTGCTCCCCACCTGTGGGTCTGCACCTCTTGCTTACTGCTCCTGAACTGAATCTGCACCTGTCAACTGCAGAACTCCTTTGGAAATTAAAGCGCAGTTAAGATCAGTAAACGCTGTCTTTTGCACTTGCAGGGTGGACAGTGTATGGCTTGGCGACTCTCCTCATCCTCACAGTCACAGCCATTGTGGCAAAGATACTTCTGCATGTCACATTCAGGTGAGTACAAGAGAGCTGCCTGATTCTAGGAAGGGGAAGGCTCAGCATTCCTTTTCTCCTATGCTTCATTTGTCTGCGTGCAGTTGTAACATCAGAACATGATTTCAAAGCCTTGAGTCCTAAACAACATAAGGCAGCAGACATTCCTCCTCCTATAAATCTCACTAAGGTTGGAGGGATCATGTTCACTCCTGTCTCCAAAGGATATGGTTTCAGGGAGGACTGAAACAATCCTGGCATAGAAAGCAACAGTTTACATTTTTTAACTTGTGCTGGTTCCTTATAGAGCTTTTTTGTGTAAGAGTGAAGATTCCTAAGACAATGTCATGCCTCTTCTTTAGGCCTTCTAGAAATTGGGAAACAGTCTTAAGGAGAGAATTCTAACATTTTATTAACTATTGATAATAATTATTTTTAAACAATTATTTAAGTAACTTATACAACTTTATCCTTCAATTCTGATCAAATTGGGAAAAAACATTTCCTTTCCTTATTTTGCTATTGGGTTTAATAGTTCTACCTTCCAGGAAAGGGCAACTGTATATACTACTAATGTTTGTTTACTGACAGAGCAGAGTTTGTTTTTATTTTTTCTGGACCCAGACTCTTGTCTTTCTTGAGGTTCCTGGTCCAGGTTCTCTCCATGAGAAGCCTTCCTGAACACTGATGTCCAGTAAAACCTCTGTTTCTTGGCCTTTTCATTTGCCATACATTAAATGTGGGATCCTCTGTTGTTGCATGAAGACTACCTTGGCCATACTATGATGACCTTACTTAGACATCTCCATCCTAGACATGAAATTCTTCAACAGAAATAATGCCCTTACTATTGTTTACTAAAGCTCACTCTTGTGCCTTTTACACAGACACACACACACACACACACACACACACACACTGTTCCTTAGTATCTGTGGGACTCTGATTCCCAGACACCCCCTCCCCCAGTGGATACAAAACTCCTTGGCTGCCCAAGTCCCTTCATAAAATGGCATAGAAATGGCACATCATTCTCTTACATGCTTTAAATTTAAATCATTTCTCAATTACAATGGATTACAATGACTAATACATTGTCAATGCTGTATAAATAGTTGTTATTCTAAATTGTTTAGGGAAACCAGGCATGGTGGCACGTGCCTGTTATCCTAGCACTTGGGAGGCTGAGGTAAGAGGATTGCTATGAGTTCAAGGCCAACCTGGGCTACAAAGTGAGTTCAAGGCCAGCTTAAACTGCAGAGGGAGACCCTGTCTCAATAGAATAAAATAAAATAAAATAAATTGTTTAGGAAATAATGACAAGAAAAAGCTTGTACATGTTCAATATAGATGTAGTTTCTTTTTTCAGATATTTCCCCACACACACCAGGAATTGAACTCAGGACCTTGCCCTTGCCAGACAAGCACCGTGCTGCTGAGCTATATCCCAGGCCCTCAAATATTTTCATGTATGGTTGGTTGAATCCACAGAAAGAGACCCTGTGGATTTGGAGGACTGACTGCATGTATATGTTTTTAAAAGTCACAATTTCATATCATCTGGGAGAATCCTCTCAGACATAGTCCTGTCCACATGTTCCCTGTAGCAGCAAGAGTGCAGGTCACTTTCTGTAGGTCCAGCATCTCTCAGCATGGCTGAGACCTTACAGTGGGTACTTAACTCCCCTTTGACTTTGGAATCCCTCTGTAGCTTCCTGGCGTAGCAGCTTGAGGGGTTGCAGAGCTGGAGTTAGGCAGGTTTCTGCTTCAAGCAGAAAAATTTTGCCCTTATCCTATTTTAGCTAAGTGGGCTTCCTAACTGGGCTAAGATAGGGCATTTGTTTGTATGATTTTTTAAAAAAGAGGAATTTGATAACTCATAATCTCCCAGCCCAGCCTTTTCCAGACTGGAATAATTTTGGCAGTTAGAAAATTTCCTGTTGCCAAATACAGTGGTATATACCTGCAATTGCAGCTACTTGGGAGGCTGAGGCAGGAGGATCGCAAACTTGAGGCCAGTCTGGGCAACTTAGTGAGACCTTGTCTCAAAATTTTGAAAAAGGGAGTTGAAAGCTGGAATATAGCTCAGTGACTGAGCACTTGCCTGGTATGCATAAGGTCCTGGGTTTAATCCCCAGTATACAAGGAAGGAAGGAAAGAAGGAAGGAAGGAAGGAAGGAAGGAAGGAAGGAAGGAAGGAAGGAAGGAGAAAGAGACAGAGAAAAAAGAGAAGAGACAGAGAAAGAGAAAGAGAGAAAATAAGTCAGTAAGTTAGTTCCATGTTATTCCAAGAAGGAATCTGCCCTGCTGCACTTTGCTGGTGGCCACATTACATTTGTACAGTAGTCCTCCAGATCCTTAAAGGAAGCTGTTAGGTCCTGCCTAAGACCTGCCCCATTGGACACATTCTGTTTCATGGATACAGGTGCCTCATGAGTTGGTAGGTTATGTGGGGTGCTTTGTTCTGATCCATTTGAAACATTAGGTTGTTTTTCTTTGACAGATCCCATCGTGTTCCTGCTTCAGGGGACCTTAGGGATTGCCGTCAACCAGGGGCTTCAGGGGAAATTTGGAGCATTTTTTATAAGCCTTCTACATCAATTTCCATCTTTAAGAAGAAACTCAAGGGTCAGAGTCAACAAGATGACCGTAATCCCCTTGTGAGTGACTAAGATCCCATTATGCCTAGGACATGAGGTCCCTCTTTGAGCTCAAGGCAGCCAGGGTCAACCTTGCCATGGTTCTCCTCTAACAAAGACCAGCTCTTCCCTGCCTCCCCCTCTTGAGACTGAGAAGGAGCGCCATGCTGCAGGGGCAGTGGAGCCTGGATTCCTCCTACTTCATCAGCTGCACTTGGGAGAGAGACTCAGGGTCCAGCACCTAGCCGTCCCTGCATCTTTCTCTGGTCTAGCAAATGGTGGTGTCAGACAGGGAGGCCAAGATGACAGAGATGGTGGCAGCTAGCATTGGGCTCAGGTACATTCTAGATGACTGCTAGGTGGTGGGTAGGTTTAGTGCATATTGAGCTTTTCTTCTCTGTTTTGTCCACACACAGATCAGTTTGCTGTGGTCTGTACAGTTTGGGACAGGGCCAGGCTGAAAGAATTCTCAGGTCTCTCGAAGTTGGCCTGGTTCCACACAAGTATGGACTCCTGGGCATTAGCAGCCCCAAATCGTAAAGAGGACTGGTGCTCTGTGCTGACTCTGGAGCTTTGCTCTCTGAGTGCTGGACTAGGATGGCTCTATCCCAGAGGGCCTGAGAGGAAGGGCTAGTGACCCCCCATTCATGTCAAACCTGATGCTTTCTACACACATGCTCTTTTTGTAGAGACTTCTTTCTGTAGCTCAGTGAGCTACAGAGCAAGTTTGAGGGTTGGGTATATAAAACATCCATTCATTTATCCCTGTGACAGACTATACTGGAAGTGTTTATAGGCACTCAGTAACTCCTTTTGAATTGAATTTTTTTGGTGGGGGGCAGCACTGGGAATTGAACTCATGATGTTGCACATAATAGTGCTGTACCACTGAGCTACATCCCCAGCCCTTATCATCTTATTTTGAGACAGAGTCTCACTAAGTTGCCAAGACTCACCTTGAACTTGTGATGCTCCTGCCTCAGCACTCCCAAATAACTGGCATTATAAGAGTGCACCTAGCTGTGAGTTGGATTTATTTGGGCTAGCCCCTGAGCTGCTCATGGTCCTGTGGAACCTGAGCCAGGTCTTGGGCTCTCTGTTTTCTCAGCTGACTCTCAGTTCAGAACAGGGAGGATAAAGACTGGCATAACCTTTAGGCAGCATTGTGTGAGACATGGGGCCTGCAGACCCTACTTTAAAAGAAGGTAAAAAAAAATACCCTGGGGACTGTGTCCTCTGCCCGTTCTTATTGGAACCCAGTAGTATTATGGGTGATTCTGTGGGGAAGGAGGGCTCTTATCCCTGACCCCATGCCACATTGTCCCTCACACAGAGAGGTGACCTGCAGAGATTAGGGTGAGAAGGGAGGGTTGGCGACTAGAGATCCTCCAAGGATAGGCCTGAAGATTGAGAGCTCCAGCTGCAGTGGCCACTGGTTGTGAGGATAAGTGCCATCTCTCATTTAGAGGTCCTGCCATCCGAAAGCAGGGTTTGTCAACAGCAGCTGAGAAGAGCAGCCCATGACCCTGTTAGAGCATGGCTCTCCTACAGGCACTCAAACCTTGGTGCTTGTGTGCCTGTGCCCTCTCGGGTGCCCTCCTTGGCTCTGAGCCTATGTCCCTCAGATCCCTAAGCCACTGCTTGCTGTGGCCCTTCCTGGGATTCTAGCAACCCATCTGTACCTGGCTGCTCCCAGGAAGACAGAAGGTTTAGTCTGCTGACAAAGGTGACATTTGGCAACATGAGTCCAGGAGAGACATTCAGAACCAGTAAGCAGTGGGGCATTCAGTGAAGAGAAAAGGGACAGTGTGTCCACAGGTTGGCAGAGCACTGGTCCAGGCCCTATGCAAAGCTGCTGAGGGCTTGGAGCTGCTGAGTGTTGTCTTCCTACTTTGATCTAGAAAGGGTGGTCACCCTGGAGCAGCTGTCCACAGGCCCTGAGTCCAGAGACAGGGGCCTGTAACATGCTAGGACCACTGGAAATAGATTGACACGTGCAATTTCCCCCCAGGCTATTCTGGGCTTTTGTGGAATCTGTCAAATGCTGGTGTCAGGTGTGGGCAGTTACCCAAAGGGCCTGTGCTGTGAATAGCTCCGTGTACATCTCAAAGCCAATGTGGAATTTATCCCTGGGAAGGGCTGGCCTGGCCAGAGGGATTTGCTCAGTTGCTCTGGGCTGATGCTAATCCCTGATCTTGGGCTTCCTGAAAGCCACTCACCTGCCCTCCTCACATCTCAGGGCACAGGAGGCCATGCCCCAGCCCAGGCGTTGCCTGAACTGAAGCTGGAGCAGCCCTTTCTGAGAGACCCCAGGAAGCACAGGTGATGCCCCTGCACTCCTGCTTGGCCTGGGCACAGCCCACTGCCTCCAGGACCAACTTCCTCTTCAGGGAGAAACCCCAGGAAACCCAAACCCACCTCAGGACAGCAAGGGAGGAGGGCTATAAATTGACCCAAGCCAAACACCATAAATGCCTGGCCATGGCCTCAGTTAGAACATGTCGACAGCATCCCTATGGTCAGTAAACACCTGGGAAGTAAAATCATCTCAGGTGAGGTGAGCCTCAGCTTCCAGCATTGCAGGAAAAGGCACTTGATCTTTTAAGAAACACCTTTAGAAGAGAAGAGGGGTTGGAGGGAACTGGAAAGGGCTGACTGCAAGGAAAGCAAATGACGATGCAGCAGAAGACCTTGAAAGAGGCAGCAGAGGGCCCAGGGGGATAGAGTGTGGCCTGTGCCCCGTCCTCAGCCCTGTGCACTTCAGCGCCCACCTGCCTTCTTGAATGTGCACCCACCCATGTGTTGCTCCTGGATGATTGCACCTCAGCTGGCTGGGGTCTGGCTACCTGGTGTCTACAGCGTCTCACTGCCCTCAGTCCTCTGAGAAGGCTGACAGGAGGCCCTGGGTGCCCTCTGCTCCTCCCTGCTTGTCCGATTCATTGCAAAGCAGACACTGAGCAGAAATGAACCCCGTGCCTTTCTCCACATCAGTCAGCACCGGGTTGAGGGCTTCGGCTCCAGATTTCAGTCAGCCAGCAGCCCACAAAGATCAAAGCACTCGCAAGAACAGCTGTCCTGGCCCTCAGGTTGAACCCGAGGCGTGCCTGGGCCGGACGCCACCACCACGCCCCAGTCAGCCCAGCCAGGAGCCTGCCTGACCTCACTTGGGATCTGGATCTGGCTGCTGGTCTGACCAACAGGGCACACAGCAGGCCACCACCCAGCTCCTGTGGGCACCAAGCACTTAATCTTCACAAGCACTTAGAAGCCGACAGCCTTCGAGACCCAGCCTCCCAGAGCCTGGCCAGACCCTCTGCACAGCTCAGTCATCTGGGGCCCTCTTGGGTTTCACATCCCCTCTTTGGTGTTCGATATTGGCTTTCATTACTACCTTGGGAATTTTTAACACTTTGACTGTTTTCTCTGGTGTCTTTGTTTACCTTCCTCACTGTTCTACCTCCTGGCCAGGTTTCTCCTTCCCTGTTGTGGGGTGTTTTTCAAACTTTCCAGCCCCGGCTGGCTCCCCTCAGGCTGACCAGCTCAGGGGAGACAGACCCCTGTGGGCCATGGCACAGGCTCCTGTCTTGCCGAGCAGAATACCAGGAGGGCGGAGGAGGGCAGTCAGAGGTGAGTCTCCTGCTTCAGAAGGGAAGTGTCCTAGGAGGTCCCTTTCCTGCCTGTGCATGGATTGCCATCCCTGGGGTTCACATGGCGCCAGGACCTTCCTACATCCAAAGTCACTTCCCAACCAGATTTTGACTTTAGATGACAAGGCTTTATTTGTAAATATGCTCTTAATATGCAACTCTGAGAATAAAATAGAAACATCATGTATTTTAAAATATAAAATGAAGTGTGATGCACTGTATACAGTTTAATATATATTTTTAGGATTTTGTTATTTAAGAAAATGGAATGTAATGGTACTTAACTTTTACAAAAAAGAGAAAAATGTTATTTTTACTGTCTGGAGAAAATAAATATTCTCATTGTTGTAGAAACAGTGGTGGGCCCTGGGCTGTTGTTTTTGTGAGAGCTCGTTCAGAGACCATGGTGCACAGGGAAGCAAGGAACAGAGAGATTCTTAGCCTTTCTTGAGCACCAGGCCTCTCCCTGGCCCACTGTCTCCCAGAGCATCTCCAGCTTTCCTCAGGTCCTGTCGCTGTGCACATCCAGCTGATCTGCAGCTAGTCAGACATGAACACAGAGACCTCCCAGTCATCACACTGCACCGCAGGCGCTTTGGAGGTTTGAGCCAGGCAGTACACGTCTCAGCCTCAGGTTATCCACCTGGAAATCATAGTCTGTACCTCTGGAGGCTGCACAGGTTAGGAGAGAAAATGTGTGATACACTTGTGTAATTATCCCAGGTGGACTTGGCCTTGCCTCTCAGAGCAACCCATTCCTCTTGACACCTCCCTTTCTCCCCACCCTTTCCCTTTTGTTGTTTTGAGAGGGGGTCTTGCTGTGTTTCCTAGGCTTGTCTTAAACTCCTGGATTCAAGTAATCCTCCTGCTTCAGCCTCCTAACTACAGGCAAAGGCCACCATGCCCAGCTCTACCTTTTGCTTTTTGTAACATTCATAGGAGCTACAGGTGTGTATTGCTCAATACACAGGAGGAACTCTACTGTTCAGTGTTTATTCCTAACATCCCTTTCCAGTGGGTAACGCTGCCTCTATTTGTTGCTGAGGGAATGGGCTCAGCAAGGCAGTGTGAAAATTCATTTGAGAGTGTAGCCCTGGTGTCAGACTACTTGGGGTTCAGATGCCCACTTCATTAGCTTGAGGCCTGTGAGAATAAAACTAAGACTTTGAAGGGTTGCAGTGCAGGAGTGATACAGATTCCAGTTTAGAAAAATTTCCTTCTTGTGTTCAGTAAACCAGATTGGAGTGGGGTAAGAGCTCAGACAAGGAGACCAGTCAGAAGATTCCAGGGTGCACAGGTCCAGTCAAGAGATGCCAGGAGCCTGATGAGGCCCCCAAAGGAATAACATGGAAGAGAAAGGCAGACCACGCCCATTGGTCAGGGGCTCACACATGAGCCAGTCTGCCTTGGAGGAGTGCACCTATTTTCTCATCTGACCAATGGGGGCAATTACAGTGCCTGCAGTGGGTTGTATGAGTTATTACCCATGGTATTTTTCAATCAGGGGTAGCTGTTCGTTTTATTTAGAATCGAATCAGGGTAAAGTCAAGGTGATACTTAGGTATTCTGACCTGGTCCCTGGAAAGGGAGAGGGGCTGCTCTTCAAAGTGAGGAACATACAGGCACCAAGTGTGAGAGGAAACTTGATGGGCTACATCTGGATTGAGCCCAGTGGCAGCCCTGTGGGCCACCAAGGCAGAGCTATCCATTGGACATTGGACACATGGCCTAAGACCACACAAGGATCTTGTGGAAAGAGCGGAGTCCATGGAAATATCCTTAGTGTCAGTGTTTGGGATGATCCCACAAGACTGCCGAGGACAATGTCTTGGGACATACTGAGGCAGATGAGGGGACTCTTGGGCAGGACAAGGCTAGGGTGAGGCTTCCCTGAAGCCAGGGATCCCCAAGTAAAGTTTCTGACCTGACTGGTTCAGGCATGCACAAACTGCTAGTTCTTTGAGTCCCAATTCCAAATTTTCAGGATCTGATTTGGCCAGTTTAGTCTCCTAAGTCCAGCCAGGTTTACTAGGGATAGGGATTTTGGAGAAAAAGGGAAACAGGCCAGTCCAACCAAAGAATCCCACTACCTCTGACCCAGATATGTTTCCAAGTGTGGCTCCCAGGGGTCCCTGTGTGCTTGGTCAAAATAAGGGTGCCTGGGTCCTGCCCCAGACCTACCACATTGACCTCCCTGGGAAGCTTCCCAGATAATTCCTGTGCCCACCAAGGTCTGACCACTACTTTCATTTATCTGAGAAATCTGGCTGCAATCATTTCTTTCACAATGAATTGTCCACACATAGCTGTGCAAGTGAAGTTCCGATATCTGCCTCCTTTGTTCATGCAGGTATGTTTGTTACTCGGCTGCAAACACTGTTTCAGCCCGAAGATCTGTCACAGGGCACACAGGTGTATGGCAGGGGATGTGTGCGCAACACAGCAGTTACCCAGGTGCTTCTCTGCAAGAGGCATCACCTGGGCAGGAGGCGTGTGCGCCTCCTTCCCATCTTCTTCCCACCTAGGCCCAACTTCGACTCCAGCCACTACGCTGACGCCACCCTTGCAGTAGGACAGCTGGCACCTTTAATGTCTGGTTTCACTTGAGTGTTTACCTTCACTCAGACTTTCTTCTCTTTCCCAGAAGCTCTTTCCTTCCATGAAGGAAAATATTTTTAATGGCAGGAAATGGCTGGTGGAAAACAAACAGGGTGGCCTTCCTGGTGACTTTCTTAGAGACAAATTGGGCGGCAACAGAAAAATAAATAAATGTGGCCAGAACCTTCAGCTGTTCTGTCAAAAGAATCCCCTTTGGGTTATGGGACAGTGGTGTCGGGAAGAGACCACCCCAACCCATTTGTATGGACTTTAGGGACCACTGACATTTTTGTTTGTTTTGTTTTTTGTTTTTTTGAGGCAGGGTCTTGCTCTGTAGTTCAGACTGGCCTAGAACTCACTTATGTAGCCCACACTGGCCTTGAACTCGCCATGATCTTCCATCCTCAGTGTGCCCAGTGCTGGGATTACAAGTGCGTGCCACCATACCCAGCTTTGTACCACTGACCTTGACATCACATTGTCAGACTTCCCCCAGAGCCAGCACCAGGGTAGCAGCAGTTTCATCCTTTGTCAGGTAATCAAAGCCTCTTCTTCCTGTGTGGAGGGAAAGGGCTGCACAAGGGTGACCTTGTCTGTAAGCCTGAGAGTCACACAGCAATCTCCTCCCCACTGGGCCATGCGTGTATAGAAATACAGTCTCTTGGATTCAGAGAACTGGAAAGCTTTTGTTCCTCTGTGGCAGGGTTGGGTCACCATGGGGGATTGTTTTTGCTCAGCTGAAAGGGGCTCTTTGGGAATAAAATACTTCACCCACAAAAAAACGCAATATTTGCCTATAGCCGGAAGTCTGCACTTCTGGTCTCCAGCTGTTGTCTGGAGCCACCAGGCTCCGGTTGGAAGGGGCTGCACCCTGTGCCTGGAGATGGGCAGTGCTGGGTTGGGCTGGACATGTCCAGGAGACCCATCTATAGGACAGCCTGGCTGCAGGGTTGCCCTGTTCCCTCCCACTGGGTCCTGGAATGAACCTGTTAGCTTAGGGTGGCTGGGCTGGGGAATGTGGCTCCAGGAGAAGCATTTTAAGGGGAAATGAGGTCCCAGCTTGAGGTCCTCACTCCTCAGAAAAGCCTGAAATGGTACAGGGTTTTGTACTACCAAAACTGCCGATTTCATTTATTTCATAATTAGAAGCATCTACATTGTCCCTGTTTAAATGAGGCCACTGAACATATAAAAACATAATTGGAGGCCTGCTACTTTGTGTATTGATTATATTTAGTTAACTAACTTGCTTAAATTGCTAGCACTAAAAATATACATGAAGAATATTCAAGGAAATTCAAATCTCTTATTTAACCAATATAGGAGCAGCTTGCTTTTCTTTCAGTTTTTGCAGTAGAGGATGGAAACCAGGGAAACTTCGTACATGCTAGGAAAGTAGTCTGCCACTGGACCACACTCCAGCCCTTTTATTTTATTTTATTTTATTTTATTTTATTTTATTTTATTTTTTGAGACAAGTCTCCTCCTGCATGAGTCTCTTGAGTAGCTGGGATTATAGGCACATGCCACTACACCCGTTTTTGTTTTTTTTTTTTTTAAACTGGGAGCTGAGCCCAGGGTCTTTGCACTGAACTACATTCCCAGCCTTTTATTTTATTTGAAGACAGAGTTTTGCTAAATCGCTTACTGTTATAGGTTATATCTAGATATACCCCTGTATAGTCAGTGTTTACTGAAGAAACAGGCACTACACAAGATATACAAATATGTAAGAATTTACGAATGTGGCTTACAATGGCCACCCACAGAGTTGGATGAGGAAGAGTGCAGAGGGTTCTGCACATGAGACCAATGGACTCTGTCAAAGGTCTGGAGCTCACTGCGGTTTCCCATGCAAGTCCACATCAGGAGGCCACTGGAAGCTGAAGAGTCTGCATTGGAAGCCAGGAGATGACGTCCAAGGTGACAGCAAACATTAATGCTCCCTCAAAGAAACAGAAGCATATCCACCCTTCATTTCCCCTTTATACCGTCCAGATGACAAGCTGCCCTAGGGTGTAGAATTGCTGAACCAATTTAGTTGAGCTTCTCTTATTCAAGTTGACATAATCAGTCAACCATCACAACCCCCAAAGTCCCATGTGCTCATAAGTAGGGCTTTTGGGAGGTGACTAGATCATGGGTGTGATACTGGATTAGTCCAATGATCGGTTTAGCATGGTTCTGGGTATGGATGGTGGATTCACTGAAGAGGGAAGACCCACACTGGTTGTGGGTGGCACCAAC
>RJWM01016776.1:0-44647 GCA_004363535.1 Dasyprocta punctata
ATATATATATATATATAATATATATATATATATATATATACCTCTAAATGAGGATTCGTTAGCAAATTGGTTTATAATTCACACTTTGAATAATTAAGGATGTAATTTAAGAAATACCGTACAGTGAAATGAAAGTTAGAAGTGCAGTCTTTGGGTCTAGATTCTTAAATTGTCTATCTGTTATATGTATGTATGTATATATGTATATATCTATCTGTCTATCTATCATGATTTTATCTCTCATTCAAAATCATTTGTACTAAGGCAGTCAACAACTTTGAGACCAAATTTCCTTTACTCTTTTGTTCGAGGATCTGAAAGTTCCTGCAGGGAGAAATAGCTTCCAGAATCTGAAGGCTGCCAGACAATTCCCTCCCCTTTTCTTCCCATTCGTCCCTCAGCCAGCATCCATGGTGTTGCTGTTCTGCTCTCCCTTGACAAGACCAAGTTCATCCCAGCCCATTCACTTGCTCTCTCCATTGCTGGCTCTATCCTTGCATTTTTTTATTCAGCTCCCTCTGGGGTTTGCTGAAATTATAAGCTCAAAACCACTTCCTTGAGAGGCCTTTGCTAATCACTTTGTACACAATAGCCTGTCTGCCCAGTCACCCTTAATCCTTACCTTGCCTTATTTTTCTTCAAACACTTATTGATTTCTGAAACTAAATTGCATATTTGTTATTTTACCTGTCATCTCTCTCACTGATTCTAAGACCTGAAGCAAAGAGAATGTCTTCTTCATTTTGATATCTGTTGTCATATAATAATTTGTATGTGCACAATGAATATGTGTTGAATGAATAAATAAATGACATAATATGTATAAAGTACTTGACACATGATGGTAATTTAATAAATGACCCTTCCTTTTTTTAATTTATTTTAAGCAGTGATTTTTCCCCCCCTTGGCTGTGTTGAACACACTTGGTAAACATATTCTCACCCCTCTCCACATTTTACATTCCTGAACTCTGGTTAGTAAGGACTTAAAGGATTTCATTTCATTTATCAAATTGCATGTTTTCATTTACCAAATCATATGTTTTCAGTGGTGTTTTTTCCTGAGCCCAGGCGATTCTGTATGCGAATAGACAGGAGGTCATAGCATTTTAAAATGTCCCTTCCTTGTCATTAGTCATGCTGATTTCTTGGTTTGCTCATGTGTCCAATTAAATTTGGGATGTTTGCTTTCCAGATGCCAGAAGATACTCTGCATGCCTGCATCTGCTTTTCACAATAGGGTCTCCAACCTATCACAGTGTCTCTTTGTAGTGATCATTTTGCCCGTTGGGTTTAATCGTGTTTTTAACTGAAATGGAAGAGATCCATGCTAGCTTGACTTCATTATTCTTCAATTGGAGAAGTCCTGTGATCACTGATTTTCTTCAAGATTTTCCAGAGTAATTGTCTAAGACTGAGGTAGAGAATTGCCTGTCCTACTGAAAGTTTAGGAAAGTGTGCAATTTGGAAAAGTTTCTAACAGAGCTTGACATTTTTCTGAATTGTCAAGACCTTGGCAGTCCCGATCAGGAGAAGGCCTGGGATTTAATGTCTGTGGTTGTAGCCCATTTGACAGGCACAATGGGGATCTAATCAGTGGTGGAGAGTATTTAAATGCCAAGGATCAGGATGAGTGTCAAAAAACAGAGAGAGGAATCAAGATTCATCAGATATAAATTGTGTACATGGCACTATGCTACATGCTAGGTCAGAAGCACTTTATTTTTCAAGCAATAAATGTCTGGGAGCCCCAGCTGAATGCTAGTTTAGGAATATCCCATTGCTTTATGCCTTTAGTCCTCCTTCTTAACTGTGTCTAAAATAATGGTTCCTAACCTTCAGCCCTTCGAGTAGCCAGCTTCGCTACTTCGGTCATATCTGAGGACCCTTTGTACTACTGCATTTGTTTTTTAAAATCAGTTGCTATAATTTGAATGTCTGTGGTCTTCTCCCTTCCCTAAAATTCGTATGTTGAAACGTAATGAAGAATGTAATAAAGGTAGGCGCTTTGAGCCTTCAAAATGACATTAATGCCTGCATAAAAGAGGCCTCAAAGAACTGCCTTGTGTTTTGCAGTATGAGGGGACTAAATGAGAAGATGGCTATGCATGCACCAGGAAGCAGACCTCGTAGATTCCCAATCTAGCCAGACTTTGGTCTAGGCCTTTTCCAGAAATGATTTATTTTGTTTACAAGCTGCCCAGTTTAATATGGTTTGTTTTAGCATTCCAAATAAGACTCAGGAATGGGTGTACTTATTAAAAAATATACTTGGATGGGTTATAAATGAAACAGTTATTTATTTCATGAACAATTTTCTCTTGGTATAGAAAGTATTAGTTGCATTTGTATCAAATAAAGTCACACCATATGTCACCACTGGCTTGAGTCGCTTTGAGAAGGTCTGGGATGCTTAACTGCAGATTATTTGAATGACAGATTTAGGCTTTCATTTCTTATCTGACTTTATTATGAATCTGGATCACATTGTCTCTGCCACTTTATTTGCCTGCACTTCTATTCGTTGCTGGAATCTTTTATATCCCCAGCCAGTTCTGGGAACCAGCTGGAGCTCCATCTTGGATAGCATGTGGCCTTTCAGATTGTGAGGAATGGATGCAGGTCGGACTTTCTCGGCCAATGCCAAAGCACCACCACCCCCAGGTTCCATCTTTCTTTCCACAGTCTTGAGCGTTTAATTTTCCAAGCAAAGTAGAGACTTTTGGGTCTTTCCATACTGTATATAGAAGGTCCATGAGAAGGGAAACAAAGAGAACAAGAAATGAACTCGGTTTCACAGTGCCAACCATGAGAAAAACACAGCTCTACATGTTTTATCACTCTGAACTCATTGAATGCTTTAAAACTCTTTATAGCAATCTCCTTTTAAGAGTAAAATATGCTGAATAAACCATGTAAATTTAAAAAGGTAAATGGATAGTCAAAACTGAGAAGCAAAGCAAGTTGTGCCAGACAACACTATACTTCTCCCAGTCAAAATCCTGTAGAAGAGGACCCACTGGCACTCCAGAGATATGATATGCAGAGTTGATAATCTCTCTTGAACTGACAAAAACTCAATCATTTTTTGTGATTCAAATAGCTGCCAAATATATATGTTTCTGATTCAAGTTGCACTTAAAGTATAAAAAGACTATTTTCAAAGAGCCATTTAATGTTCAAGAGCCTTACAAATAGGATCAGGTGACTCATGGTGGCTTAGAAGATCTATTTCTTGTTTCAGTCTTAAATGTGCTGAAATGATATCCAATTCATAATGCTACTATTGATATGCCCAAAGGGTAGAATCCTGTGACTACTTAATCTCATGTTCCCTCAGAGCTGAGGACTGCATAATCTTTCATTGTGTGAGGGCACCATAATTCATTTGAGCATTTCTCTGTCTTTGGACAGTTATGTTGCTTTCACTTATTTGCTTATATGAAAAGTGATTTCATTATTATTTTATTTTATATTATTTTGTTTCTACTATTTTATATTTATATTTATAATTTTATTATTTTTTAAGTTCAGTTTGATAAAGACAATATTTTATTTTTAATTGGGGATGTGTTTATTGTTAACAGGCTAAAAATTATGTGTATATCAGATTTTCTTTTTGTTTTAATTTCTAGTTTGTATGTACTCTCCATCATTTTATTGCTATGGGTGTTTTTATTACTGGCTTGCAAGTTCATTTAAGGCAGGTATCTTGTTTGTGCTGTTTATTGTTGCATTTCTAGTGTCCAAAAGAGTGCCAAGTACAAAAATAGACAAGGTTAAAGAAAAGTCCCCTATAGTTTACCTGGGAAATAGATCAGTGATGTGAGCAAAACTTTCCTTAGGATGAAAAGTCTTACTACACAAGCTAGTACCAGATTGGAATTTTAGGTACACTTTTTATGGCCAGAAAGATCATCCTGTGTTCAATCACATAATTACCAGATGCCACATAGAGTTTACCTTTAAGATATGGCCCCAAATATCTACTTTCTCATTATTAATTTTAACAAAAGTGTAGAGAGACACAGATGTCATACACTCCTAACTTCAGGGCTTTACATTCTGAGCAACAAGATTCGCCAAAGAAATTAGTTCCCTAGTAAAGGCATTCATATTTGTTTGACAACAAAGTCAGTTTCAGAAAAATGAGCTATGAAGGAGAAACAACTTAATAGTGAGTAATGTTACGTAGATCAGACATTTACAAAAATAATGCAAAGATCATCTGAATGCTTGCAATGTGTTGGAATTTGCAGAATCTTTCAACTTTGAAAACTTCACTATGTTCTCCAGTTGTTATCCCACTGGACAGATGTGACACAAAAAACTGAGACATAGAAAGGTTAAACAAACTGCCCAAAGACAGAAAAGTCCTGTGAGGCAGAAATAGTAATTCAATCCAGTGAATCTGGCTCAAAGGCTGAATTTTTAAGTGGTAGACATAATTGTGTAGCTGGAGAATTTGATTCTTTGATGTGTATATTCCCAGTTTCTTACTCTTTGGAAACAAAGCTTTCATGTTGCATTATAAAATGTGTCCTGGGCACATAGTCAATGGTTTGTTGTATATCCTAGTTCATTTGGGTTTCAACACAACATTGTAAGGGCCATTCTGTCATTGTCATTTCCATTTTGCAGATGAGGAAACTAAGCCAAACGGGTCGAATAAGTTTGATAGAAATTAAATGTTGGTAACAGGTAAATTCACTCTGACCAAGGTCTCATTTTTAACACCTTGTAGTCTCATTTTAACACCTTGCTTTTCTCTCTCATCCCTTTCCTTCTATGTTAATACTTTCTCCTATTCTTTTTCTTCTTCTTCCACTTCTGTTCATAATTCTCCAATTAATCAAGAGACTATACATAACACAGTTTTCCAAATTTTTGTTTTTGAATTAATAATGTATGTTGCTTTTATAAATTATTAAATATTCTTCTACATCATTACTTCAAATAACCATATAATAGTGATCAATGGGACATGCCATTAAATGTTTATTTTCTTTTCCAAAATAATGACCTATCTTTTCTTATTTGCATGTAAAGTCTCTGTATAAAATAAGTACATTAATTAATTATAATATGCAAATATTATCTGAACCATATTCTGTCAATATTTATTGAATACACTTACATTTTGTAATGATTGTAGTACTGTTTTAAAAAAAATTCTAAATTCCTTTAGCAATAAGGATAAAAGTAACAGACCTAAGTTCCACCTATCCTTTTTGAGCTCTGAGGAGGATTTATTTTGATACATAAATATGAGATCCATGGTTAAACAAATGTCAATTTGTTTAATAACAAAAGGGTTTACAACAACGGTTGACAAAAGAGTGCCATGATAGGAGGTTTTAGGAATAATTTCATATTTTAAGACACAATAAAGAAGACTATGAAAGGAGATCTAGATGTCATATTATGGAAAATATAAGAGTTTTCAATGAGTGGCATTTTAGCAGCCAACTAATGAGAATGATTCCATGAGAAGATAGTGAGAAGGGATATAATCTGATGACTAAAAATGTTTCGATGAACATGAAAACAATTATACTATTTTTATCTATGCTATTTGTTATTTCTGTATAGAGAGGTAAGGCATTACTAATGGGTCACAGAGTGTGCGATAGAGGAAAGGAAATGGACAAAATATGTATATTATGCCACAACTTCCACGGTTCAGGCTGGAGAATGGAGGAGACAAAAAAAAAAAATGTTCCAAAGAGTATCTCTGCTTTTCTCAGGCTAGGTAAAATTTATTGATCAGAAGAATACAGAAAAATAATGGAATGTGAAATTTGTAATTTAATATTTAAGACCACTTGAGAAGAAGAAAATGGAATAGAGGTTATGGTTGATAGTGTAGCATTTACTGGCTTGAAAGATTATCGCCTTCAAGAGTATGTATGAAAGAAAAATAATAGATTGTTTTAAAACAGTAAGGAGTTGGGCGTGGTGTCACATGCCTGTAATTCCAGCACTCAGGAGGCTGAGATAGGAGGATCTTTGCAAGTTTAAAACCAGCCTGCGTTACAAAGTGAGTTCAAGGCAGCCTGAACTGCATAGTGAGATCCTGTCTCAAAAAGACAATAAATAAATAAACAAATAAAATAAATAAATAAAATAAATAAGGAAGTAATCAATGGAATGGTTGTAATTCTTGTCTATAAATTCTATTTCCCTGAGAATCATGGAGGTCATATACTAAGAAAGTGTGTCTTCATATGAGTGTGTGTGTGTGTGTGTGTGTGTGTGTGTGTGTGTAAAGAAATGAGGATGAAGGTGAGGTGATAACAAAAGTCAGGGATTTGAGAAATATAGCAAGAATAAAAGGAAAACTGGGCATTCAATTAAGCTAAAAGAAAATAAAATAAATCTTTACATATTAATTAAAAAGTTTACACATCAGAAAAAATCAGTTTAACATATCCATCAGTGACATAGATCTTGGTAAGATTATTAAAGAAAAATTTTGTATGCATAAAAACTGAAGAAATGAAACATAATTAAGATTAAACAAAAGTAAAACAAAAAAATGATTTCCAGCAATGTTGCAAAAACACTTCAAGGTTTCTACCTTTGATAGGAAACAGAAACAAACTGCAACTACATCAGGTTAAGTGGTTTTAAGAAAGTTAAACAAACTTTAAGATAAAATTGTACAGTCCTGAAAGAAAGGAGGCAAACTTCACAGGAAAATAAAAGTAAGGTAAGTTGACGTAACAATTAGAAAATAGAACACAGAAAACAGTATGTCAGAGAAAATAGAAATTTTCGAAATAACTGCCAGTTAAAAATGGGAGATTTCCACATAGTAAGATGATTAAGGAGAAAACACAGATCTTGGCTAAACACAGCAGGCTGGCTGGCACTCCTCTGTTCCTGGTCTGGCTTGGACAGCCCTGTCTGACTCACCTTGGCTGGCCCACGAATGTGAGGGATGGAGAGGAGGAAAGGGAGCTAGCGAAACTTGGTCATGTGGATTTGCTCCTTTCCGTGTGTTTACCATCTTTTGCCTGGAACAAGTTGGCTAGCTCAGGCAATCTGTCTTTTGGAAATGACAAAGGTGGACAAAAGAAAGCGTAAGTTTTTAAACCATTCGGTCATGTCATATCTTCTAACATTCTGTTGGCCAAGCCAACTCAGATGACTAAACCTCATGAGGCAGAAGAATATTCTTTCAACAAAGATAATAAATAATTGGATTCATTAGTCTGATAAAAAGACAGGATTCCTTCAAACTTAAGAATCAATAATGAACATCAAAAAACATGCAGAAAAAGAAAACCAATTCAAGTCCCTTCTTAGGAAACTGCAATAATGGTGATACTAGCTCTGATAATGAAGTTCACATGATCATATACATGCCACACAAATTTCACACACACGCTGTGTATCAATACAAATTAAATTGATACTAATTATAAATATTGATATCATATTTCTAAATGAAATGAGCAATTTGAGCTTAGAAATAAAGAAATCAACTTCTTTTATAAACACAGAAATAATTCCATATTAGAAATCTAAAAATATGATTCATGATTTCAGTAAATTTATGAAGCAATAAGTGTAAGCACTGAAAATTATAAATAATATATTATGATTGAAATGCAAAACATAACAAGAGGTAAAATATCAAGTAAAGGCAGTCAAAAATAATCCATGAGTTGAAAAATCTATATTTTCAAAAGGAAGAAAGAAAATATGAAGAAATTTAGAAGTTAAGATAAAATCATGATAATACAAATATCTGTCTAATGGTAATCTCAGATGAAACTAAAAACTGGCTTAGTATAAGAAATATTTGAAAAATATAAGTAATCATTCTCAGAATAATGGCATTTTGTCTCGAACTAAAGACAAGAGATTTCACGTTGGAATAGTTTGGTAAGTTTCTAAAAGGATAAAAGAAAAAATCTAAACCTAGTTTTTAGATTTTAAGTTTATTAAAAGTGAAATTTATGAATATTAAGACCAAAAATACCATTGAGCAATAAATAGGATGAAATGGTTATTGTATACTTACAATTTCTTAAGCCCAAGTAAGTTTTAAGTCAATAAATCATTTAAAAATTGTATACAATATGTATCTAGCTATTTCTTCATCTAATACTGAATCTATATCATAAGGAAAGGTTTTGTTGTTGTTGTTGTTGTTTTTTAATTGACCAATATCAAACAAACTAAATCTATTTTCTGGGATAAAAATTTCACATTGGCCTCAGGCCTCACAGAATACAACAATAGTCTATTAAATACTAAGGAAAAGAAAACATTATCTAAATTTGTTATACCCAGACAAATTTTTCTCAAGCAAACAATAGGACAACAGACATATAAAAGAAAAGATGTATAACCTTGAAAAAATTTAGAGAAGATAGTAGATAACTAAAATTATATTGCAAAGTTAATGAACATTTGGATCAAATAAAGAGCTCAAAAATGAGGGAGAGCTTGTGAAAAATCATAAATGGCTTTTAAATGTGCAAGTAAGACTAGGCGGGCTAGAATTTTATATCATCCCAAAGAATTATATTAGTGTTAGAAAATCTGAATTAAACTACATGCATTAAAAATGACAGAGAAGGAATCAAGTGTGAGGAAAAATGTGTCTACTTCATGTTTCTCCGCAAAGACTCATGAAGAGTTTCTGCACTGAGTATGTGCTCAATATTTTCCTTCATCCAGAAGTAATTAAAAGATTCACTATGTCATAATTTGAAAATCAAATAAAACATCCTTTAAATAAAATATATTAATTCCTTTAGGTTGGGTATTTTTAAAAAATAAATCTTAAAATTTAGGTGAAATTAAATTAAGTCTTTTAAAATTTATTAATAGTGTACCAGGACGAAGATTTAGTTCAGGGGCACCGTGCCTGCCTGGCAAGCATGAGGTCCTGAATTCAGTTCCCAGCACCAAAAAAAAAAAAAAAAAAAAAAAAAAAAAAAAAAAAAAAAAAAAAAAAAAAAAAAAAAAAAAAAAAAAAAAAAAAAAAAAAAAAAAAAAAAAAAAAAAGGAATGCATCCTATGGTTTTCTATCTTCTCATAGTGTTTATTTAAACACATGAAAACACTAGCAGAGATTTTTAATTTTTAAAGTAATTTTAATCACACATATAAATTATGATAATGGAGTTTACTATCACATTCAACATATGCGTATAGCATGCACTAAACAAACCCAGACTCCTTTCATCTACCTTTCCCTCCATATCCTTCTAAACCTTTAGTAATCACTATTCTTCATCCATAAGTCATTTTTAATTTCCTCGTCATATAGGAGAGAAAACATACAGTATGTGTCTCATAATGTCCTTGAGTTTAATCTATTTTGGTGCAAGTCTCAGGATTTCATTTTTTTCTATGTAAGAATCATGTTCTATTGTGTGTGTTTAACACATTTTCTTTATCCATTCATCAGTTGATGGGCACCCAGGCAAATGCCTTAGCTAAGCTAATATGAATAATGCCACAAAAAATGGGAATGCAAGCATCTCTTTCTTACGCTGATTTCATTTCCTATGGATGCATGGTGAAGAATGGAATAGCTCCATCACATGATAGACTTATTTATAGTTCTCTTCATGAATCTTCATCCATTCCCCACAATAGCTGCATTAATTTGTCTTCCTACAACCATATATTATTATTTCTAGCAAGATTATATGGGGTAATTTGTTCTTTTATTTTTGCCTTTAAAATGTAAAGGTGTATTTAAATTAAAGGTGTATACAAAAATAAAAAGATTATACTTAAAATATGTACAAATAATCGAATGAAAATCTATCAGAAGTAAAGAAAATCCCTTAATAAGAAAATTAAAGGCACTAATTATAAAATTAAATATAGATTAAAGAGATTTTAGCATATACAGTATTTTAGAAACTTTTCTGTTGCTCTCTCTGAGTACTATGAACTATGTAATTTGTAAAAGAAACAAGCATAGATATGTAATGAATCCCAACCTTCTAAAATTCAAGAGCACCGGACTACTTGCTTGACCCCTAGTGAGGACCTTGAAGTTTGGTCATGGCACGGCAGAGTTCATCACAGGGCAGAACAGAATGAGCTTGGTCGCTTTGGTCTCCATTCTGTTTTTTTTTTTTTTTTTTAAAGCCACTAGTGAAATCATGAAGGGTCCCACCGTCGTGTTCTTATCTAACCACCTCCTAAAAGTCCTGTTTTCAAGTACCACTAACGTGACTTTGAAGATTAATTTTCACCCTTACTTTTGACAAGACAAACATTCAGATCGTAACAGTAGTCAACCAGGGAACACAAGGCATAAAAATTACATCTCCGTGAATATCAAAAATCATAAATTTCCTAAGGCAAACTTAAAATTTTCAGAACTTATATAAAGAAACTAAAAATTCTGTCAGCCAGAAAATATCACTTCAGTAAAGGGAAAGAAGGACCTGATTCTTGAATAGGATGACTTAATATTTAATGTAAAGATATTACTTCCTTCTAGCAATTTATTAATCAATTCAACTGAAATCTTGATATATCATTAAAACAAAATGGAAACTTCACATACCAATTTAATTGTATGCTGAAATTTAGTACATAATATAGATAACATTTTTATATTAGGCAGAAGAATCAAACATTTTAGAGTAAACTTAGTAAAGCATGGATTTGTAAATAATTTTTTCTGATAACAATGCATCCTGGGGGAGTAAGATATTTAAATACAAAAATGATATTTTAAAGTATTTAGATAAAAACATGAGTGGCTGGCTATTTTATCATATTGAAACAGAGAATGCCTTTCTAAATAGAACATGAAATCCAGAAGCTGCTCTCTAAAAAGATGAAAATCCGAATCTGTATTTCCAGAATTTCACTGTGTCAGAACAACAGTGTTAAACAAAATAGCCAGTATTGCCAATGCTAGGAGAAAATGGGCACCCATATGCATTTTAGAAAACTTAAGCTGATATATTTTAGGAGACGAGTTTACCAATTGTACCAGTATTTGAAATATTAATTTTCTTTGATCTGAAACTCCCCTTAGTTTACATACAAATCTTTATTGGCAATGTAATAAATGCCTATCCTTATACTTAAATTCTCTTGAAAAAGTAATGTGGCTATAACAGACAGGGTTCCTGCCTTCTTGAATTCAAAATTGTTTCTTAAGGAATGCAATGTATTTTTCCATGGAGCTAAAAAATGTTGAATTTTAGAGTCCTTTATTTGCACAGTCGCCTTCTCAGGCCTTAGATATTTTTGTGCTTAAATCTGAATTTTAGTTCTTAAAGATAGCATTTTCAGATTCTCTAAAATTAAGTCTGGCCCTACTTAGAATAAAAACAAACTAGCTTTTAAAAATGTGTATCTTTTTCTTCATTATGGCTATATTTTTGATTGAAAATGAAGGCATAATCTGTCAACAAAATAGTATCAGATATTTATATAGCTCTTACTATATACTAAACATTTTACTGAACTCTGTGTAGTTTTTATCTCATTTTATCCCCCAATTCATTTGAAAGTAATAATATTTATCCCTATCACATACGCTAACAAATTACGGGATGGTGAGGATAAATATGTTTCCATTAATAGGTGATGCATTAAATAAATTGAGGCATAAATGTACAAGATGATCTAATAGGATCAACATAATAGAATAAACCTATATTATTTGACTTGGATGTTTGTCCAATAAATTAAGCTAAAAAATAATTGTTAGTATAGCATTGGTTATATGACTCATGTATAAAAATTTCTCTAAATTTCTTTCTATCTCCACCTATTTCTATTTACCCCTGGTCAATTCCATATCTACTTTATATTTGTAAGCTCCCATTTGCATAGAAAAATGCCTGGAAGAATGGTTTTCAAAATGACAGAGAATTTATTTCTAGACCAATGACATTTGGGGTTATTTTTGCATTAATATTTTACCTATTTTTTAGTAATTACTTGGATTTTTTAGCTATGAGTCTACCCCCCACCACACACACACACACACACACACACACACACAACATTGATCTCCCTCTTCCACAATAACAGATGTTGACTTGTTTGCTTGTTTTTTGGTTTGGTTTGGTTTGGTTTGGTTTGGTTAGGATTTTTGAGACAGGATCTCACTATGTAGTCCAGGATGGTCTTGAACTCACAGCAATTCTCTTGCCTCAGTTTTCCAAGTTCTGGGATTATGGGCATACACCACCAGACCTGGCTTTGTTCACTTTTTTGTATGTAGTGCTGAGAATAAAATTTAAGGCCTTGTGTAACTAAGCATACCATTGAGATGCCTCCAGAGCTCTGAATGTTGCGTATGAAGAGAAAAAACAGTAAAATTATAGACTAAGCATATGTTACAAAACCTCATGCATATTTTGTGTGTTTGTATGATTTAATCAATATTTGTGTTTGGTCTTAAATCACACATATCATATAGTTAGTAGTATTTCTGTGCAATAGAGTTATAGTGACGTTAAAATATTTTCTTGTTTCTCTTCATTTTTCAATTTTTCCTTAATGGGCACATTAGATTCATGTAATATTTAGGAGCATTGACATACAGACACATTAAAAATCAAAATGTCAGCATATACGTTCTATGTATTAAATATAAGTCTTTTTGATCTGCAAATGGGTTGAATTTAAATGCTATGTTTATTCAAACACATCATTAATAATTGCTATTTTGTCTCCCATGCTTCTGAAACACCAAGGGTCCTCTTCTTTGACCTCAGTCTTTCTCTGCCCCTTGTTCTTATCATTGGTGTTTGCAACTCTGAAATTTTCTTCTTCATTCTGGATTTCTCCTGCAGAATCTAGAGTTTAAACTCATCATCATTAATTGTACAGCCTTAATGGTGCTCTTTATTGCTTTCAATGCAGATTTCTATTCTGTTTTGCATTTTTAATCTCCTTGTAATCTTTATCATGTCAAACTCCCGCTTTGGCTTCTATCTGCCTCTTACCAACTCCCTTGTTATCTCAATAGATTTTCATATAATCGCATCTTTCATCTCTCTATTCAGAGGCTACAGTTTTCACACTTTATTGAGACTACAAAGCAGACAACTTCTGCAATTTGTGTTTTCTTTTGTGACTTTTAAAGTGTAACTTTTCTGCATCTTAATTGTTCTCTCCTCATCTCAATGTGTGGAATGTTTTCAATGGAACCATTATTCTTTTTCTGTTTTCAGTGTCATCATTTTTTAAACAATGAAGCAGCTATCCATAGGTGATGATAGACTGTAACATTTTCTTATACTTGGCTCTAGATTCTTGTTAAAAAAAATATGACTCTCAGATATCTTGCATAAAGGTTGGCTGATAGTCATGGATCAATTCCACATTTATGTTGTCTCATAGTCCTTTATCTAATGGTGATGTTGAATTTAGGAGACATTTCCTATTCTTGAGTTACTGTTATTTGCTGTGAGGAGGCTGTATACTGTAGCAGTTTAGCTCTTACATTAAAATTGTGCATTGGAATTCTGGGTCTACCAATTAATAAGAGTAATTTATCTACTTCAAGACCTATTCTAGTCCATCTGTGAAATGAGCACTATAATTCTATAATAGCACATACTTCATTGAGTCATTTGATGATTGATACTAGTATCAAAATTAACAATGACTAAAGTACTTTAAGCATATTAAATCACAAAATAACTATTATTATTGTCACATTATAGGACAGGAAATTGAGGCAGTTGCATGTTAAGTAAGTTTTTCAAGGTCACATAACTTATAAAATAGAATTTTGGTTAGAATTCAAGCAATCTGTTGTCCAGTTTCATATGTAATGTTTGATAAATGTTTACCACTATCATTATTACTTGAGGGAAATGTATTTACAGATAACCTAAAGTACTGAGTACTTCTTTCTTTTCCTGAAACAGTATTGCCAAAATTCAGTGTTTCAATTATGGAGCTTTTTCCTCTTTCCATGTTTTTTATTGATGAGGGTATACTTCAAGATATAGATATGACTCAGCAAAACTCTCCTGCCTCCAGATCTCCTGAAAGTTTTTTTTTCCTGAATATATTAAAAAGGAGAAGTCCAATTTGGGCAGCTTGGGATAGTGTGCATGTGTGTGTGTATGTGTATGTGTGTGTGGCTGTAGGTAATCATTTTCATTTGCAGTATATACACATGGACATGTATCATATTCACAAAGCTATTTTAGAGTTTGTGTTGCATGTTCTTTTTGGTTGAGCTGGATCTATAAGGTCAACCTGGGCTGAAAGTTGTCGCAGATTTTGCATTTCTGAGTCAAGCTATAGGCAAATATGGAGATGAGTTTCTGCATTGTCCTTCATGTTGGCAGTTTTGATCTTCTGCAAGTGACAAGTTATGTGCTAATGTCACCTGACAATTGTGTTTCTCTTTTACACTTCATGAATATTATAATTAGAGGAAATTCCTCTAAGATTTTGGCAGTAGATTAGTTGTCAATCTTAGTTTCTTGGTTTATTATGCATCTTATCTTTTTCTGTGTTTTCCTAGATATTTTATCATGAAAATCACAAATTCTGAAATGGGGAATGCTCTTTGAGCACACTCTTAAGCTGCTCTCATTCAGTTTCATCCTCACTTTTTAACTCCACACATACACATACACACACATACACACATACTATATACATGCATATACACATATACACACACACGTATAGTGGTACCTCAGGTCATGAACTTAATTCTTTCCACAGTTCCAGTTGCAAATCAGAGTGAATGAGAACCAAATCAAATGCAATGATTCGGGTTAATGTTGACCCTATATATATTCCCAGGTCTATTTCTCTGGAGAATCCTAATTACAAGAAATACAGTTCTGCTTTAACAAACAACTAAGTATACGGAGGTAATTTTGTAAGAGCATAATTCACAGGGCCTGAAAATTTCTGAGGTATATACTGGAAAAAGCTGACATGACATGAATAGAATTTAAAGGTGCTTTTAATTGAGAAAGCACAGGAAAAGTTAGTACAACTATATAAAAAGCTTTTGTCTTCTTAAAATACATAAATACTTATGTATATGGCAGTGACTTAAATATGGGCAGTAAGGATGATTCTGGCAGAGTTTCAGGCAGAAATGAGGAACAGTTTAATAGAAATAATAGAGAAAAGTTAAACTTTGTTATAAAGAGGAAAAGAACTTGAATGAGTTGTGTTCATGTTCTGGTTTGTTTTGGAAGGCAGATCTTGCAAGCAATGAAACTGGTTATCTTGCTGAGGAGATTGCAAAGTATAGTTTTAGAAGAGTGACCTCCTTCCTTCTAGTTGCTTACCGTAAAATGCAAGGAGAGAAAATATTTGAAGAAGGAATTGTTAAGGAAAAAAAGGGCCCAAGAACTAAAAAGTTGGAAAATTCTCAGTGAATCCATATTACAAAAAAATGAACAGAGGGAAAAAAAATATATCTGAAGAGAGCTCCAAGCATGTGACTGAGCGACCATGTGACTAGGTCATTATGAATGTGAGCTGCGCACCGAACTGTCCATTGCAACAGGAGACAGAAATGGAGATGGGAGCAAAGCAGGAGAAACATAGACAGATGAGACTGAAGGAAACAGAAGATATAATTAAGAAAGTTTGCAAGCACATGCTATCCTTCAAGAAGGGGAAAGAAGGATCCCAAGGCCAGTCTGAGTTCAATAAGGCTGCCATTACCACCAAGGCTCAGGGTAACTGTAAATTCTGTTGTGACTTTTTGGAAGTTCAAGTTGCTCCCACCCAGTGTCTGAAGGGAACAGGGAATAATTCAGAGAGTAGTCGCAGTGAGCAAAACCATAGGGAAGCAGAACTCAGTGTGTTTTGGGGGTGATATTGCCACTCCAATGGGCTTCAACTGACTCAAAGTTTCTTTGCCAAGTTTTGGATTTGCTTGTGACCTGATACTTCTTTCTTTCTGCTTTCTGCGTTGTGGAATGCAGATGTCTACCTGATGCTTTTTTCACCAGTATATTTTCAGAACACGAAACTCGTCTGATTTCATAATTCAGAATTACTGAGGAATTTTGCATCAGGATAACTTGCACTTCAATTTTTGTTCAATTTGATTTTATTTATATTTGGATGAGACCTTGGACAATAGACTTTATAATTGAAGATGAAAAGAGCTAAGAAGTTTGGGATTCTTGGGTTAGAATTAATCCATGAGAAAGAAATGGATTTTGGACAGAGATAAAATATTATGGAATGTTTGTGTTTACCCTAAATTCATGTGTTAAAATAACCTACACATGATAGCGTTTAGAGGTAAGGGCCTTCTAAAAATAATAAGATAATAAAAGTGATCCCCCATGAATGGAATTAGAGTCCTTATAAGAAGATATAGGGGCGATGATTCTCATTCAGCTGTGTTGGGACACAATGGCCATCTGCAAACCATCTGGTGACGTCCTCATCAAACATCAGACATACCAACTTCCAGAACTTTCCCGCCTCCTGAAGCATGAGAAATCAGCCTTCCTTAATTAAGTCACCCAAACTCTGGCAACTTATTATAACAGGCCAGAGAGGTTCAAACTTTAACAGAGATTTCAAGAAACTTCAACCCGTTTCACTTAATTGTGAAAAGTGAGATACAAAGCTATCTTCCAAGAGAGCAATAAGAGAGGTATTGGAATATGAGAGAGCTTGTAAACGTTTACAACTAGAAGCACAGTTTCCTGAAGAAAGTGGAAACAGTGAAGAGGTCTCAGCAGATCCTGTAGTATGAGAGGAAAGGGATGGATGGCAAATGAGGACTCATCCAGTAGAGAGACCCAGGCAATGGCTTCTAGACAATCCCTGCACTATGATGCAGAGGGAGGCTGAAACGCTTAAACCACTGGGTTCGTGAAACACAAAAGTGGGACTTGTTTTGGAATTCAGGTGCTAGGGAAATACATCATGCATGCATTCAGGATAAGGTATAGAGACAGAACCTTTTTAAAAACTACATTTCTATTAAAAACTTTCAGGGAAATACTGATATAGAAATATCACCTCCTACTCCTTTCCTCCTCCCGTCTGTTCTAATACCCTTCTGACTTCGACCTTCATTTGTTAGTTTTGCTGTTGCTGCCTGCAGGTTCAGGGATTATACTTGACTCACTTCAACACTTTCTAAATACTTTGCCCTCTAATATGGGTTTTGTTTTTGCATTTTAATTTTTTACCCTGCATGTAAATGGCCAGTTAGGAAATACTTCTATGTAGATAGCAATTTGGTCTCACCTGGTTAGGCTCCAGTGAAGGTGGGATTTAACAAAGGGTCAAGGAGATTTTTGCTACCAATTGCTGTTTGTGCAGGCATTGTTATTTTCCCCAGATTGGGAGTGATATTCCAAAGATCACTTTTAGGGACAGAAATGTATCATGTTGAAGAATGAGAATTTTGCTTCAGTGGTAAGAACTGGTTGCTGACCAGTGTTGGAACAAGTGGCCTACTAAGGAGCCTGAGGAAGTGCTAAAGAGAATTGCTTGCTCTACTGAGATTCCTACCCTTGGTCAGAGATTTTTAGTAGTAGACAGCAGAATGCTTTCTTCCCCGATTACATTAGTTGAGACAACAGCAGAGTCCTGATACTCCACTTGGCATCCAGTCCCTTCATCCTGACTTTTTGTACTTGTCAAACACATTTGAAGCTGTCACCAGCATCCTGACCAATTCCCCCTGCTTTGTATTCCATGGCCCCAGACATCTGGAGAGTTGAGGGTCTGCCATCAAATCTCAAATTTTCATCTCCTCTAAGTCCCTGCAATGCATGTCCTCAGTTGAAAGGAAAAAATATTTGTATGAATGATCATCCCATCACTGAACTCCAAATTCTTAGTCACATTTTATTTTTTGCTCCAAGAAATGATTAGGTGCTCTGCTAGGGGTGACGTTTGTGCTCTGGCCTGGACTTTTACTATGTTACCTGGCTTAACTTTCTCATCCCTTCTCTGTGTCCCCTTTGACATCAATAAGTTATCCCTGATCTATTCCCTAGTGTTCTCAATTGTTTTATCATTCTCTCTACCTCAGTCTCTGTCCATCCTCTGTATGCTTTGAGTTCTTAATCACTCCTTACACATCCTATAAGGCAATTTTTCCTGTGCTGTGTCAGGGAAGAGACAGATAAACTATGCAAGCTTTCTTTTCAAGATTTATAATTGCATTCTGACAAAAAGTTATTGATCAACACAGTCCCAGGTTTTGGTGATAAAGTGATCAAAAGACAATTTCTGCTGCTAGCGGAGTTCACGATTCTATGCAAAACACCAAAGATGTAAAAATAGGTAACTTCAATGCAGTGGATAAACACTATACAAAAGATATACATCAAAAGTCTAAGAATATCAATGATGGAACAATATAGTTTGTCTGTAGGTAAGAGAAAGCTACAGACTAAATCTAACAATCAGATAGGTGTTGGTTTGTTTCTATATACTCAAAGAACTTTATACACACACTGTGGAATGCTAGAGATAAGGATCTTCATTTTTTATCTATAAAAAAAAATAGACTCCAAGGAGTTGAATGAAGATATCCAAATTCACAGAGTATATGTAAGACAGTGCTGGGATTTTATGTGTTACTCAGAAAAGTTAAAATAGACAAACTCCCAGAATGCCAATGGCTTGACACAGTAAAGGAAACCCTTCCTTTTAGCAGGGTACCTAATCACAGACTCTGATCTGTGCTGGGCAGTCTTTATCCTTTGTGGAAGTATGCTTTCTGGAACACCTGGCCTCCAAAATTATGCATACAGAGAAAGAGAAATGCAAAGGATTGCCACAGTTTGGATGCTGAATGTCCTTCAGTATATTGTGTAGAGCACCACTTGGATGGCTCTCCTTGAATGTAGGACACATACCTCTGCTTTAGCTAAATCTGGCCCCATCTCCATGTACTGATATGTACAGAACTAACCTATTTCCTTCTCCCTTCAACTGACTCTAAGCAATGTAAATAGGGCTATCTGAGGTACTGATGTGTAATCTTCAAAGCTAGCCAGTAGTTTCCTGTTTCCTCACCTCATGTCTCCCTATAAATGGTTGAGCACAATGGGATGGCGAAGCCTCATAGCTCCAGGAATGTCAACTGTTCAAGCCTCAAAAGTTGAGAGGCTATGACTTCTAGGGAACACAAAGTTGCATATCAGAAACTGAAGCAAAATTCTGCTAACCATTCAAATGCTACCCCAAGTTATGCAGATTGGTCTTTCTGCAGGCCTTCTCTCAGTATATTGCAGAGGTACTTTCTGGCCAACTGGCTGGCTCAGCTCACATTACTCATGTACTTCCTGCCATTCTTACTGTCACTCCTCCTCAAGCCACTCCCTTTTTCATGAATTGATAAATTCTGCATGAGGTGCTGGGATGAGGCCTTTGTCCAGTGAATCCTCGCCTGGATTCAACTTAGGACCCCGTGGCTGCCCATAACTATGAATATGTCTTAGTGTCTTTATTCTCACTGTGGGTTACACTGGAGATGGTACATTGGAATAGGCTTTCCTGGATTCCAATAATCTTTCAATGGAATTACAAATATAAACTTCCCAGACTGCGAGGAGGATAGGAAAAGGAATTACATTATTGGGATTACAATAGATTGTATGCTGAAGAGTGGCATTCCTGGGAGGTGGTGGAATCTTTTGAGTAGAACCTTAAGTCACTTATAGTGTCCCTCAAGGAGACTGGTGGATCCTAGCCCTCTCTTTACTCTCTTTGCTCCCTGGCCATGAGATGAGCAGTTTTCCTCCACCACACGTTCCCACAGCAATGTGCTGCCTCCTCACAGGCCCCAAATAACAGGGGCAACCAACCATATGCTGGGACTTCTGAAACTGTGAGCCAAAATAAACCTTTCTCTTTATAAATTGTTGATAATGGGCCTTTTGTTTTGTTTTGTTTTTTTGGTTTGTCTCGGGGTTTTTTTTAATAGAACACTGACTATCACAGAGATATAACTGGACTTGTGATTGTCTTGCCCTCAAAGTGAAAGACATCGTTTTGTCTCAATTCATTGATATACACAAACTTTATTGCCCCCATATGAAAGCATATAAGAATGCATGAAATTCACTGAGTCCAAACTATCTTTGCTATGCTCCATCTCTCTTGGGATTTTGATTCTACTAAGAGTGTCTTCCGTAGTTGATGCTGGTGGAGTTGAGTAGAGCTCAAAGGATATGTACAAGAGAGAGGTGTGGATAGAACAATGTGAGCTATTTCATTGGTTGTCACAGTTTCAGCTATTTTCCTAGTGAGGGTGATATTTATTTTCCACTCTACTTTACTTGTAAATTGTTCCTTATGTTGTTCAGGGCATGACCATCATTTTAGCCAGCAGAATTTAGAAGAATTTTGATATTGCAACATAGGACATCATTGTGTTAATCATTTTGTGATTATAACTGCAGAAAAAAATGACTAGCATAGTAAATAATAGCAGTAGAACTGTCTTTGAAAGAAAAGGTCAATATTATACCTGCTTGCTGATAGGAGAGATTAATATACTCTTACTATTATTAATAATAGTAATTAGACTCTATTGCTTTAGCTGATCTTCAGGTCCCATTTATAGAACAGCCTAATGTTCTTCTTGAGCATGACTTGGCATATTTTAGCACGTCAATTAAAAGCATTGAAAATCGGTGCCAGGATCTTCTTATCATTTTATTAGCTTTTTGGCACTTAGATTTTTTATTTATATTGGACTTACTTTTCTACCTCTGAAACAGTTAGCAAGAATTTTTATATAAAAAGAAGAAGTCTTGCTTAATAGCATTTCCGATTGGGGGGCATCAGGATAGATCTTTGCATATTTTGCATCATTTAGCACAGCCACTGCTGCGAATTAAGAAGATGGGCATCCTTGTCAGGACAATTAACACTTGCAGCAAAACACTGTCCTTAGCTACAGAGTGAGGAGGTGGCAGGCTTCAGCTGAGATGAACTTCCGAGGACTGAGAGTGGACACAGGCATGGAAGGGGGGAAGAGGGGACCACCAAACTGGCTGTTTGGTGACCAGATGACAAAATTCTTCCCTGTTCTACTTCATCATGATCACCTTTAAGCACTGTGTGAAACGCTTGCAGAGATATAAAAATGTGTCAGGATGATCCTTGTTTAAAATTTAAACACATGCAGGATAATTTAAGTATTCCTTTGGTTCAGATGAATTGTCCTCTCTGTTATACTCTATGCCTTGAATTTTCACTAATATCTCCAATTTTGGATTAAGGCATGAAAGATTTTTATTAAAATGAACCAGTGCTACCTGGCAGGGGTAAACTACTTACTCTTTATCATTAATGTCTTACTGTGAATAATTAAAACAAGATTTCTTCAGTTAAGCCTTATGAAATCATCATGTTAATGTTTCAAAATTTAAAATTTATTGCATGCTAGAGTTTGCATTGAAAGCTGAGTTATTCTCTCATTTGTTGCATATAATAATCTTAAAAGATGAGGTAGCTCAAACAAGGAGGTAGTTTCATTTAACCAAGGAAGCACTGGAGGCTCTGACTGATGCATTTCTGTTCAAGGACATTCCAAAGGACTGGGTTGTATTATAGCTGAGTAGTGGGGAGGGAACAGAGGAAGTGGAGAATTCCCCTAGGAGGGCTACTTCCTGTTGGATCAGCAGGGAGCTGGTTTGAAGTTAAAGTATATGCAGGTAAGCTTAGAGGGTGTGGAGGGAGTTCAGGGTAGAGAGAGAGAGGCTACTAGCAACAGTAGTATTACTTACATTTTCTTGAGCATCTATTAAGTGTCAAGTCCTAAACTAGACTCATTAACAGTTTCATTTTATCTTCTTTGTAATCCTATAAAACAATAATATTCCAAATTTACAAATCAGGAAAGAAGACTTCAGAACAATTAAAAATCTTGCTCAACTAAATGTGGCAAATATTTCCCTGTTCCAAAGGCCCACATTCTTTTGGAACTACATGCTACAGTGCAAGAAAGCAAACAAAGAAAAGGTCATAGAAGGGCCTTGAAAACAAACATCCTTTTCTTCACATCTGTCCCAAACTTGGCTTCTCTGCCCTTCACCTTTCCATTAACTCTGTAATCCTGCAAAGAACAGAAATTTTATCACATTCTGGACAAAATAATGACTTTAAAAAGTTTTCCCTGTATACTCTTTTTCATCTTTCAAAGTTGGAGAGTATTATGCCAGCACTTTCACGTGTTTATACCGTAACTTTCTTGTTGTTAAGGTAAACTAATAAATAGTGCACTTCTTTTGTTTTAACAACAAGATGGTTTTCCTCCACCTTATTGAAAAATGTGGCTGCCTGGTGTTGCCCTCTTACACCAACAATTACTCCCAGCTAGCTTTAGGTGCAATACAGTCTATCAAAAGCTTCTGACCTGATTTTTTTCTCAAGCTGAACTCATGTAGGGCAAAGAGTGAGTGACATAATGGAAAGTGGGAAGCTTGACCTTCCCTTAGTGTTTGTGGCCACAGTTGCAATAAAACACAGTCACTCCCCTTGATTGAAAGATGGCCACATCTGGGGTCAAGTGTGGCAGCTTCTTAACACTGTGTATTAATAAAACATGATCATTTAAGAAGCTTCAAGCAAAGATAAACCGATGGGTTTAATTGACATGGCAGACAGGGGCTGCTCAAGCTTCAAGGTTTTACGAGTTTCATCTCCCTGTTCAACTGTCTTGGGTAAGCTTCTTACTTACTTCACTATGCAGTCTCCTCATCTGTAAAATGGGAATAATGACCTTACTTAGCTCACAGACGCTCTGTTGGAATCAATGAGTCCAGATGAAGCTCTCTGCGGGGATCCCTGTCTGAGTGGTGCCAGGTGATGGCGTTGGCTTGTGCCCTTGTTATTCTGACACTCACCCATGAGGCTCATCTATCCCAGACAGTCGCAGCTAAAATGGGCAAAAGCAAGGGTAGTGCCACTGAATTCGGTGGCAGTTTGCACTGAAGACAAGGTCTGTCACACAGTCTCTCCCCAGAGCAAGCTTAAGCTAGTTGCAGTATTGATGTAGGTGATCTTCCTGCCAGGATGCACAGAGGTGCTTTAACTAGAGCTAATTATGGCCAGCAACAATGCCAGGGCCCAGGGCTCACCTTGATGGTGATGAGATGTTGTTCAAAGAAATGATTTCTGAACCACATCATCAGGCAGAATTTTCTGCACCATTGGTGTGGGTAGCATTCTGAAGACCATCAGGGCACCTCGAGAAAGAGGCTTGCGTTATTCTTCTAGAAAGGAAGAGTACCAGAAAGAGTAGTTGTCCTTGCAAACTGTCCTCTGTTAGGTTCATCATTTATTTATTTTGGCCATATTGTGTGTGTGTGTGTGTGTGTGTGTGTGTGTGTGTGTGTGTGTGTGTTTTCCTCATACAAATGTCATGTTTCTTGGATCAGAATGAAGGGACAAAAATAGTTGACATGTGATACAGTTGAAATGGCGTCCCCCAACATCATAGGACATTGTGATTTAAGAATCATAAGACAGACACTAACAAACATAATGCAGAGTGTAGAGAAGTGGAGATTTGAGGAAGCTTGGAGCCAATGTCGAGTAGCGGCACTTTGATGTCGTATGTTTGTTACTTACAATAAAATCATAAGTTACAGATATTTGTGATATGTCCACTCAAATATCCTCAGTGCCATGACAATCACTTTCATGTAAATGATCATGTTTTTACTGGACCCGTTTGATAACCTTTAAGGTGGATTCCCTTTTTTCAATCATATATAATTGCAATTTACTCAACACACACCTGATTAGTCAGAGCAAGCTACATTTATATATGTCTTTAAAAGCTTCCTTTTCCATTGAAAACCAAACCTTTTTCCATCCCCGGACACTTTCATGCATTCTTCCTGTCTCAAATGTGCTTCTTTTCCTGATCTAGATCACTCAGTCCATATCTCTTTTCAATGTAAATGTAATCTCTCTCTCCTCTCTCTCTCTTTCTCTGGCTCTCTCTTTTCAATATCCTACTTGTTATCATCTTCTCCAAAGTAGTTTCTACAATCTGTAAGTGTTCATCCACTCACTCACTTATTCATTCACTCATTCAATAATTTATTTTTTTACTGTTTTTGTCTCCTACAGAAGGTAAGTTTTTGGAAAGAAAGAACTTGACTTCTTTCCTGTACTGGCACTAAGCAACATACCCACCATAAACAAATATAAAATGTTTAATGTTGTCAAGAAACAATTGCCTTTATTGAGCACCTAGTCTGCGTTATAGATTGTGCTATGTACTTTGTCCATGGATCTTATTTTCCTATGTGATAGCATTAAGAGTTTGATGTTACTTAGCTTTAGTTTCACACAATTAAATTAAACTTTAGAGATGCTGTAGTTCAGAGATGGATTTAGAGAAAATTGAATTCCAACACAAGCTGCCCTGGTTCCAATACCCTGGCTGATTTCAGAGCAACACTTGTTCCCTTATTTTGGAGAAATCTAAACATTGCCTCCTTATTCTGGAGAAATCTAAACAGAGGAGTCAACTCTAACTCCTGCTTAACATGGATTGGCTTGAAAGAAACTTTTTTTTTTTTTTTTTTTTTTTGTAAATTGAAATCTGAAAACAAGCTCCAAATTGCTAAGTATATTCATTAAGTACCAAGGACTGCTTGAATAGTATCTACAGGAGAATTCATAAAAACAATGAAAACTGTAAGACTAAATGAGATCTTTTTTCTGACCTTCTTTGAAAACATTTCCCACCTATTTTCAAAATATTTCTTATCTGGAAACATCTCCAACTTGGACTTCTTTTTACTCATAACCTCGCACTTGCCAGACAGGCGCTTAAGCCACTGAACCAAACTCTTGGCCCTAGTTTTTTGAGGCAAGGTCGCACTATGTAGCTCAGGCCAGCCTTGGGCTCCCATTGTAGCCCAAGCCGGCGGCTCAAACTCACAGCGCTCCTCCTACCTCAGCCTCCAGAGTACTGGGATTAAAGGCATGCGCCACCACACCCGACCCTAATTTGGACTTCTGATTGTTGTTTCCTGGAGGAAGTCTAGGGCATGTAAGAATCATTTCACTTTTAGGTTCACTTGAATTCAGTTAAGAACCCTGACCATTTAACAATCTGTATATCTAAACAGCAGATATCTGTGTCATTAAAGTATAAAAAGATTGTGGCTACTTGTAGATCTTTGACATTTATCGCATGATATTTTACATGTGGATTTAGGTAGTTTCATAATTAATATAAAATGTAAAATAACTTTTAATAAGTGAGACAAACTTCAAATAGCAATGTGCTTGTTTTCTTGTCAAAATTTATAAGATTCACTTATGCATACACAGCAGGATTTTCTACCATGATATATATTTTTCCTAAAAGATAGAGCTTTCTTCCAGGATTATTTTGCTGAAAGTTTTCCATTTGCCTAATGGGGAGTAAAAACAAGTTAAATAAAGGCGTGGATAAATTTAAGTCATCAAGTCTCATCCAGAACAATCAAAACAACCATAAAGACCCATCAAGATGAAATTTTAAATATTATGGCACACCCGGGGACTGCTGTGATACAAAAATTACTAATACGTTTTTGGTCCAGAGATAAACACATGCTTAGCACCAGAAATACTAGGGGTTGAAAGCTGAATTCAGGATCTCTGGCTCTAATGGACCAGTGGTGAAGACAGAGAGTGATTGGTAATTTGCGATGGAGTGGCCCATGTTAGAACAGAAACAAGTTCTGTGGAACAATGGAAGGCAAAGCCCTAAATCCATCTTGGAAGGGTCACAAAAGGCTTCCAAAAGAAAGATTCACCAGGCCTGAGTCTGAAGTGAATAACTTCACTGTTACAGAGGTCATTGTGATGCTTTCAGGGTGGGAATGACATGGCAGTCTGCAAATCTTCTTTTTGCTGGTCAACTTTGTTCGTTTCTATTGCTTTCTCCTCTACCAGAGAAGATAGCTGCCCAAACCCTTTTCGAGTTCATATTTCTTAAGGAGAGAGAGGATTCCTGTAATTCCAGAAACCATTTGAAAATATCTAGTAAAATATTCTGATATGGCTGGGTTTAATTTCCTTTCTAACCTGTGGCCAATCGCTTTGGGTGAGAAATGATTTCTGATGGGTCTCACTTTGACTCACTCATTGTACCTAGAGAACTGGTTATCTATGGTGACAACTCCACTTGAAACTAGAGGAAGAGGAAGAAATATTTACCAAATGAAATTGTTGGTACCTCTAAACACTGTCTTCAGACTTACTGGTGATGAAAGGAATTAAGGATCTGTGGATACATTTTAGGTCACATTTTCTTGATTAAAAAATCACTGGGATAAGAGAAATCAATACAGTATTTGCTAAGTTATTTTCTGTGCAGCCTAGGACCAGATGATTTTCTTTCACTCTCATAAGGATTCTGACTAAGACCTCTGACGATAAGAACTACGCAAGTATGAGAACAGAGAGGTTAAGTAACTGAAAAGACCACATGGATTAAGAAGTCAGAGAGACTTGATATGTTTTTAATTAACAGGTCCACGTTGCCTCCAATATACTATGTAGGACTTTTGGAAAACAATATTTGTAACATAATGCATAATCTTCCAAAGGGCCAGAGGTGTGCAAATAGGAGCTTTGTGTTGTTTTCTTTTTTGCTGACTTTATGATAAGATGGTCTTTTTCTTCAAATTTTAATGTGCTTTGTCAGGAGAAAATACATAATGAGTGCTCTGGATTTTCTGTCTTTTGAGCTGATTCTGTAAGATGTGTCACATGTCTCTTCCTTAGAGAGAGTAATTAATGGGGTGTATTGTTATTTCCAAATGATATCATCTCTGGCAAAAATTTCCTTTCGGGCACACAGTGTGGGTGTGGGAAAGGGAGACTAAGGGCACTTGCAAATTTTTGCATCAATACTGAGCAATTTCCCAGTAGGATGGTACAGGAAAACATTAATCATTAAATGGGAAATACCTTTCATCTTCATAGAGAGATTTTCATTTTCAGTTCCAGTGAAAATTTCTTTGGAAAGATCTTGGCCCTCAGTTGTCTGGCTGTGGTTTGGCAGCATAATAAGGTGAGGTGGGGTGTGACAGTACACACTGCTTGGATCATTTACCAAGAAGACCATAACCGCTCCTTAGGTTGGCTCATTGTACATTTAATCAGTGCTGTGCAAGGCTCCCTAGGAATTACTATTTTCTCCTCTCAGGTAAACATTATGCTTAGTTACAGAGGTGAAAGAGACATCTAAATAGAGGGGGAAAGATGTACCTCATTTTATTACTCTTTTGTGTAATAGTAGTAAAAGTTTTGTGGGGAGTATCATGTACAGTAAAACAATCATTTGTCAAAGGGTAAACTTACTGAACACCAATGTCTGTTTTTAAAAGATCCCCTGTGTGTCATGAAGTACACAGTGTTCATAAAAAGTTGTACTCTGGGGTTAGATATTCTTGCTTCCTCAATTACTGGAGTTTTCTGATGTCTCTAAGGAAGGAGGGTTAAACATTTATTGTCAGGAAACACAGGGTTGCACTTTATTCTAAGCTTTGGCACATTCATTAGCCCCAACCCAATTTTCAATTACTAAATTCATAAAGAACCAGCATAAAAACCCAAACCGAAGAAAACCGACCACAAAACAGTTAAAAGTCATGAATGTGATGGAGGGAGAAAAAACTACAACAAAAATAACCAGGAATTGTGCAGTGCAGTTTTGAAAACTCTATTCTTTCCTGTCATTTTAGTTTGGCTATTACGGTCATTGTGTCCCTTTGATGAATGATACCTGGAGTTATATTTGAGTCATCAATTACTCTGATTGATTATTTAGTATCTTATATCATAAGAAAATAAGAATTGCTATACTTAGGCTTTAGTTTTTAGTGGGGAACCAATGCAACTCATGGTAGTAGATGAGGAAGAAGAAAGAAATTAAAAATGCCTCATGATAAATTGGCAGGGATAGAGCATCGTTAGATAACAATGCACACATTAAGAAGATATCTGCAAAGGAAGATAAAAAGGCAGCTTGCATGGCATGATCACTCGGAAATTCTCTTGAAAGACCAGTAAAAATTATATGAAAGACCAGTAAAAGACCAGTAAAAGTCTATAAAATACATATTCTGACAACTTCAGCTCTGATTTTTGAGTTAATTCAGTGTTCTTGCCCACAGAGACACACCCTGGATTCTGAACTCTTGGAACACAAATATGAACAGGTTAGAACCAGGAAATGGTGTTTTAATGCATTCAGGCTACTGTGACAAAATACGTGAACTGGGTTTTTGGTATTTTGTTTCTCACAGATCTGAAAGCTACAAAGTCCAACATCAAGGTGCTGGCAGATCTGGTGCGTGGCAAGGGCCGACTTTCTAGTTTAAAAGGTACCTTTGCACAGTGTCTTCACATAGCCAGTGGTAGGAACCAGGGGCCTGCCAGGGGCCTCTTTGGTAAAGCCACTAACCGCATTAATGAGAGAAAAGATTTTGTGATCTAGTTACCTCTCAAATACCTCAATCTCCTAAAACCATACCTTAGGGTAAGGATTTCAACATTTCAACTTTGGGCACATAAAAATTCAGACCATAGCAATGGCTATTTTCGTAAACTGAGCCCAAGGTGTAGACTACTTTAAGACTGAAAAATTCATTGTCCACAGTCTCAGGGAAGCTCCACAATTCTACAGATGACATCTCCAGACACTCTGTCGAGTTCTTAAAGTGAAGATTCAAGAAAATCACCCCAAAGGCTCTGGCAGGGAAGAGTAAGCATTGCAAAATCTATCCAGAATTTTCCATAGTCCTAACCCTATGACTTACCCTAGAATTTTCCCGGGGGCAAAGCCTTCTCTTAAGGGGAATGGTTTGCCAGAGTTTTATGTCAGGTAGAAGGTGGAATTCCTCCTACTCCAGGCCCCTACAGCCTTCTGATTTCACCTGAGAGATGAAATACCAGAACCCGTGTAGTACTGCAAGGAAATATATCAGTAACAGTGCCTCTATGAAAGGAATAGATGGCTGTGGGAGAGAAGTTATACTGAAGGAGCAACACCTGTGATGGTCTCAGCCCTCAGAGGAAGACCTGTTACCTGGGATTGAGGTGAAGGTGGCAATACACTGTCTCCTTTGTCACTTTGCCATTGTCTAATCAGGGCTCCAGTCTAAAAGCAATAGGCTGCAGCAGAAAAAGCTACATATACAAACTTTCTGAGGAACAGCACACAGGAAAGACACAAACACGGGCCCAAGGTAGCAGAATTGGAAGCCTGCAGCATCTGCAGCTACTGTGAACGTGAAACACAATCCGACTACGCAGAAGAAAGGAAATCATCACATTAATAGCCAATTCTCCTCAATTACTATTAGCTGATACAATGTGTCTGACTTTGAAACAAAAAGGTCAAGGCATGTTAAAAGGCAAAAGACTAACAAAAACTGAAGAGGCAGAGCAAGAATGAGGGTCAGATTGAGATACAACACATATTTTGAAATTGAACTTAAAATGATTATAGTTAATATATTTACAATTTCTAACAAATAACAAAAAAATACCTAGACAGTTACATAAGACCAAATGGGTAATATAGGGAAAGAAACGATTTTCTAAGAAAGAATAAAAAATAAATAAATAAATAAAAGGAAAGGCTTGGTATTACCACACTGTAACTGGAATAAAGAACGCTTTCTAGGGAGTTTATCTGTAGACTAGACAAGCTTAGGAAAGAATTAGAAGTCTTGAAAATAAGCCATTAGCAACTTTTCCAGCTGAAACACAGCCAGGGAAAATATAACCAGAATGAACCAGAATAGACATCCGGGGACAGTGAGACAGTAGAAATTCTGTCCCATTAATTGGCATAGGAGAGAGTAAGTGCTTGAAGTAATAAAAGCTAACTCCCTAAAGGTGATGAAGATAGAGAACCACACTTCTAAGAAGCTCAGAAAACAGGATAAATATCTCAAAGTACTATGCTTAGTCATATCATACTAAAACTGCAAAAAAAATAAATAAATTAAAAGAGCCAGGAATTGTGGTACATGGCTGTAATTCCAGCTCTCTGGAAGGCTGAGGAGATCATAAGCTTGAGTCCAGCCCATGGAATCTGGCAAGATAATGAGATCCTGTCTCAAAGTAAAACGAACAAACAAATAAATAAAACAAAAATTTAAAAAGGTTGAGAATGAGGTTTAATGCAAATGCTCTGGGTTTAATCCCAGTATAGGAAAGAGTGGACTTAGAGAGAGAGAGAGAGAGAGAGAGAGAGAGAGAGAGAGAGAGAAGAAGGAGAAGAAGAAGAAGAAGAAGAAGAAGAAGAAGAAGAAGAAGAAGCAGAAGCAGAAGCAGAAAAGAAAGAAAGAAGAAAGAAAGAAAGAAAGAAAGAAAGAAAGAAAGAAAGAAAGAAAGAGAAAAGAAAGAAAGAGAAAAAGAAAAACAGAAAGAAAGAAAGAAAGAAAGAAAGAAGGATCTTGAGGAAAACTGACAGGGAATACTTTACCTATGCAGGAATAAAACGTTTAATTACATCTTGTTACAAATATACAAGCAAGACAAGTGTGGAATGAAACATTTATGGTACTGAAAACACCACCACCGCTTTATCAACCTAAAATTCATATCTTGCAAAAAGCTATCTTTTAGTAGTGAATGGGAAAAAGCAAACTTCCTCAGACTAATAAAAATTGTCACCAGTCAAACTATTCTACAAGAAATGGCAAAAAAACTTATTCAGGTGAAAGTAAAACATGTTATAGATTGAATGCTTGTGTTGCCCCAAATTTCTGTGCTAAGACTTAATCACCACCTTGTATTTAGAATCTAGGCACTTAATGAAGTAATTAAGGTTAAAATATAAGAGCAGGTCTTGGTCTCAAAAGATTAGTGCACTTGTAAGGTGAAATACCAGAGATATGAGGTCATTTTTTGGTTAGACTAGATACATATGGACGTAAAATAGAAATATGTATAGATATGCACATTTACATGAGATAGTGCATACATATATCATCTTCCATTGTTAGCTAAGAGGACATAAAAGCAATAATATTCCAATAGCAACAAGAATACTTAGCACCCATATTTTGGCTTCTAGGATCCTTTTCTAATAAAAGAAGGATGCTTTGAGAAGGGGCTGGTTTAGGACTCTGACAAATGTATATGCTGAACCTGAGTTTCTTCTAGTGTCAAAATCTCAACAAAGAAGCCATAATAAAAACACGGTGATAGGTGCAGGTCAGAGTGCTATTGGAAACTCCTGGAAGTTTCCCTATAGTTAGATCTCAAAAAATTTTAGCAACGAAAGGTAGTATAAGTAGTAGTTTTATGTGTCAATTGGTCTAGGCTGCACTACCCAGATATTTGGTCAATATTCACTTAGAAACATTGTTCTGTAAGTTCTTGTAAGACTAGATTTTATACAAACTTAACATTTAAGTCATTACACTTGACTAAAGCAAATCGTCCCCTGTAATGTAAGTGGGCCTCATTCAATGGGTTGAAGTCCTTAATAGAAAAGAAAAGAAGCTGCCCTCCTTTAAGAAAAGGGGAATTCTGCCAGCAAACTGCCCTTGGGCTCAAACTGCAGTGTCAGCTCTTCCCTGGATCCCAAGTCTGCTGGCTGGCAGCTGCTGCAGGGTTTGAATTTACCAGACTTCACAATCATGCACACATACTCATAGTCACATAGGTATATACACACCACTCACACATCCACATGGTATATACCACAGGAGTATATGTATGCACACACATATAATATATGTGTGACTATCCATAACTGTGAACGTATAGTTTGAGATAGATGTATGCATCCTATTGATCTGTTTTTCTGGACAACACTGAAAGGTAGCATTGGGTTACAGTCTCCCATACAAAAATGTCCTTGATTCCCTGTCAATATAAATGAATGATTAAATTATTAAATCAATGGAACAAAAGAGACAAATATCTCATAAAGAAAGACTTCATATCTTTGAATTTTAAAGAGGAAAAAACAATAAAAACAATGATACAGAATTTCAAAATAAGATAAAAGGAAGTTAACTCTAAATAATTGACTTAGATTGACATAGACACTCTTTCTCCCATGTAACTGGAGGTTAATCCCCTTGCATACAGATTGTAGTCAGTGATTTGCTTCTAAAGACCAGTGAATGAAGAGAGAGAACAAGAACTATTTGCTTGTGGAGAAACCTGATAAATATTACCTGAACTGGGAAAGTAAACTAACTTCAATGTAAGTCATATTGATAGCGTGTACTGTTAGAATCACTGATGAGAATGACATTTCTCTTTTATGACTTTCCTCTTAAAAGCCTGTAACACTAACTATGAGGAAAAAATACCAGATAAAATCCAGTTAAAGAGCTTTCTACCAAACAACTGACCAGGACTCCTCAAAATAAGGCCGCTGCAAGCGAGGACCCCCGAGAAGCTGTGGCAGCCAAGAAGGACCTAAGGAAACACAATGACTAAATGTGATGTGGGGTCTCAGGTAAAGCCTTGGGGCAGAAATAGTGCATTTTGGTAAAAGCTAAGAAAGTATGAATAAAGTATAGCTTTCATTTAGTAAAAATGCAACAATATAGATTCTTGTTTTAGCTAAATATGGTCTATTATTGTAGGCTGTGGTTGAAGAAAGTGGTTGTTGGATGTATGAAAATCCTCTTTACTCTATCATCAACACTTTTTTCTATAAATCTAAATGAATTTAAAGATATATATATGTATATATATATATATACATATATATATGGAAAATAGGAACTTGAATAAATAATGTAACTAGCTTGGAAAAAACATCACTTGCTGCTTTCTTGTGATTAAAAAGTTGAATTTAGAAACTTCCATAAGGAAAGTTTTATCAGGTATAAGGCCCAAATCTTAAGAATTAGAAGTTTCAAGTGTCTATCTGGGCAATCAGGACTGACTTGTGAAATTTGAATCGAAAAAAGTAATGTGATTTTTGGCATGGTTTACAGGTATAAAGACTAATAAAAGCATTTGATTGCTTGTTCATAAAATGCATACAAAGTGTACCCGTTAGTACAGTTTGCATGCTTTGTGCTGATGGGAAATCCATTTTTAACCATAAAGCAATTGATTTTCATGAGTGTCATTTTCATATATTACTGATCTGTATTCCATAAAGTCACCATTAAGGGATGGTTTGTTTGAGTATCACCCACTCTCTCTTTTGCCTTGGGCTTTCTGGTTTATTCAAGTTACCAAGGAACAAAAATAGCTGCAGTTTTGGCAGGATCCATTCTCTCTTCCTATAGGGAATACTCACTATTTAGCAAAGAGCATTTTCAAATGCAAATGACCCTCCAAATTAGGGCAGTCCTCCTTCTTAGAGTCACTACTGAACCACCACCTGCATGTGTTCCTATTCAAAGCCGGTCTACTCAGCCCATATGCATCTCCTCCAGTGTTTTATTTGACAATCTGTTTCAGCTTCGCAAGGGAGCTAGAAAATTATGTATTGCTCATTTTGTCAAAGTCATCATTGATGACAATTCCGGCATCAAGAGGCTCATTTTATTCTGCAGATGTTTTTATCAAATAGAAGATAAATCATGGTTTCCCATTTTGTTTTGTGTTGTACTTCTGGGAATAACAGAGGGCACAAATAAAAACCTTTTCATTAATAAAAAAAGAAAGGAATGCACTCAAGAGGATCACCACTGCATGATTTTCAGATACACAGAGCACACACTGGTAAGAGATTATATTTAGTACCAGTGTAATAGGCTTGAGGGAGAAGTGATGGTGTTCAGGGAAAGAGGAAAGAAAGGAGGGGAAGTGAAGGTAATGTTAATTTTTAGATTCATTTTCTCTCATTCCTTTGGGCATATTGGCCCCAACTTCGCTTAGTTTTAATATAGAGTTTAAATACTAAGACTGAGAAGTATTCATCATAGTATCTCTCAGAAAGAAGCATCGTAAAACATTCCTGAAAGGGTAAAAAAAAAATTAAATTCTATAGCATATCTCTCATTGTGAGAGACTGCCTTAATGTTCTCCTGAGATATAGCTAGAATTTTGAGGTAGGCACCGAAGGTCAATAGCTCTTTGAGTTGGCCTGTAGAAGTCTATACTCTGATTTGAAAAAGTAAGAAAAGAACAACAAAAAACAGTCTTACCTTCCGCTAGAAGACGTATATAAGCAGGAGAAAGAAAACAATTCAAATCAAGATAAATGTTTACTGTAGTCACACCATAAGCAAGGCACTGTTAGTCTATTAAGATTGCATGCATGTGATTGAAATGGTCAGGTATGCATCATTGCATTATCTCAGGTTCCTATTACAACATAGAGTCCAGTGAGGCTGAAATCAGGACTTGGCATAGCGGTCAGAAGAGAATGAGCAAATATTAAGCAATAATGGTCCTCCATGATGCAATTCCTATGTCATCACATGGTGAAAATCTACCAAGAGTAAATATTATTGCAGAAATCCTCTGGAAGATGCGTGGAATCGAGAGAGTTTCAGAGCAATTGAGGATAGAAAAGAAAGCAATTAGTTCAACTCTATCTTCATACATATTATCATCACCAGTGATGTTGATTACGGGCAAGGCCCAATATTATGTGGAAGTAATACTACTCAATTACAGTGAAAAACACATATTATTACTCATTGCTTTCAAAACCCACACCTTGAGGTGTAATCCTGTTTCAGCATGAGATGTGGAGGCTCACAGAGGTCATAGTATTTGCCCAAGACCACACATACTGCCAGTCCTTCTGAATGTTGCTGGGACTCAGAACACAGAGTTTTCATGCAAATAAATTTTGTGAGCATAAGAAACTCTGTTTACTGGTAAAGTTTTAATTTGTTTGGTTGGTATGCAGTACATAGTACTATGTGTGTATGTATGTATATATGTATTTCTTCACTATCACCAGGTATTTATTGGAGGTGTACTATATACCAAAGACTACTCAGCAAGGGAGTGTGTGTGTGTGTGTGTGTGTGTGTGTGTGTGTGAAATTTACCATCAATGTAGCAACTTTTTTGGGGGGGAGATCCCTACATAGACAGGTAATTTCTGTTCCACTCAGTCCCCCTTTCAGATCTTTCCCACCTTACACAGTCTCTCTAGGAAACTCCTGGACATTTTGTATCAGTATTGCAATTTACTATTTAAGGGAAAGACTCTTCCGTATTTTCCAATTGTCTCCCATCAAGTCTGAATAAAACATAAGCTGGTCAATACATAAAGCATCCATAAAACTGGGGCACTGCAGTGACTATACGTAGATTCTTTTTCCTCATTTTTACCATCCTTCCTTATGATTTAACACTAAAGTTAAGGCAAAAACAACAGAAAAACAGGAAAAAAAATAAGATTTTAACAAGCTTTCAATAGACTGACAAAAGGAGATGGGAAACTAGAAACATGAAAATAATAAGCAGTAACTCTGCCAAGAAATACAGCCTGCAAATGGATCCTGAATGAGAAATTTACTTATTTATTGGCATCCTTCAATTCAGTTTTGCCTTAACCATTTTTTCCTTCTTGTTTTGAAACCATTTGAATTTATTGCTTCTCCTGATGTTCTTTTACATTTCTGTTTGTTTGCTTTAAACATCTAGTCTCCTTATTTTAACATTTCTTTATGTAAAGATGTTTCAGACGCCATTTACTTTTTTTCTCCACAAATAGTTGAAATCATGGAGTGAACAGTTAGAGTTATTGTTAGTGCACAAATAGCTTAAGACAGATCGTAAAGTCTTTCTTGATCAAGGAACTACACAGTGCTAACTAGTTCCAGCAGCGACAGTAAAAATTTTCATAAGCCAGATGCTTCAGTTCCAGCTCACCCCCACCAACTTAGCCCCACCATGTGAGAATCCCCTATGCCTTTTCTGAAAATCCTGTTGCCTTTCTGACCCTAGGAGAAATTCTGCAGTTTCTGGAGGGTATTTCCCCACTTTGTTCTGTCTACAATTGCATGTATGTTAATATGATGAGGACACAGGACAAAAGATAAAGTGATGAGGGTTGTACTACAAAAGATAAACGTGGATTATTTTTTTACCAACCATAAGCAAGTGAAGATGCAGAATTTCAAAACAGGGGACATGAAAGGTCTGTTGAATAAGGTGCTCCTACATATAGTATGAGAGCTTAGCTTGACCTTTCCCATAAAAAGCGGAAGTGAACAAAGCGGTTGTCTTTTCCTACAGAGCAATTTAATGAACTATCATTTTAGGTATGTCATGATTCACATGCCTACAACTTTAATGAAAAAGCTTATGAACCTGACTCAATGTTAACTGTTTCTTTTTCATTTTAATTTACTAATCTCCTTAAAGAATCTCCTCTCTTAAACGCCACAAATACTCTCCTTACCGTCAGAGCATTTACTACACGAGAAAGGTTGTTACGTTACTCCAAGTTTTTTCGCCTAATACACATAATTCAAAGCCCTTTGTATAAGAATATTATATTTTTTCATATATAGAAAAAAAGTACGTCTTGAACATATTTTATATTGGGAAAAATCACCTGGATAAATACAAGATGGAGAAAGAAATATCTAACCATGAGAGTAACACCCAAACCAGCAACATGGCAGTCAGCTCTGTGAAGCACCTGTCCTTGAAGAGGAATATAAGCCACAGCAGAAAAAAATTGGAGATCCTACAATATAGGAAATGATGTTTGTATTCAACTGAAAGGAGAGCAAATCACAAAGAATGTGCTCGATTTTCAGGCAGTCACAATGAACAACTCCAAGCAATACAGCTCAGCATAACGGAAATCCATTCTCTCACAATTCTGGAGGCTGGAATTCTGAAATCACAGTGCCAGAAGGCCTGTGCTCTCTCTGAGGAGTCTAGTGGAGATCTCTTCCTTACCTCTTCCAGCTTTGGTTGACTGTATGCAGTCACCGGCATTCTTCAGTAGTCAGCTACATTCCTTGCACTTTGCCTCTGTTTCCATATGGACTTCTTCCCTTTGAGTTTGTCTACCTTTCTTTGTCTTATCAGGGCAATATTCACATTGGCACTAGAGCGTACTTGTGTACAAAAACAGACCTTTTCTTTACTTTCACACAACAGTCAACACAGAAGACTTCCATGACCTCAAAATATGTAGGAGAAATCTCCACACTGCAGTCAATGCTGCAAAGACACCAGCAGGGTGTCCCTAATTCAGTTGAGTGCTGGCACAATTTGACACTATGTGATAGTGGCACTTCACCTGCCCTCCACTTTACATTGCCAGTTGCAGCATCTAAATTATTTTACCTGTGCTCTGGTAGACCAACTATAAATCAGGGTTCCTACAACTCCTTCCTTTGGTTTGATTAATTTACGTGAGCAGCAAACTGGGTGTCCCATAGGACTCACTGTACCATAGGTTTGTGAATAGTGGAGTCTAAAGCATACAGAGGAAATTATACATAGATCAAGAAAGGGCCCAAAGCTTCCATGCCCTCTCTGGGTCATCACATTCCAGGAACCTCTGTGTATTCAGCACTATGAACATTGTCCTCTTGGGGAGGTTTCATTATGGAGGCTTCATTACATAGACATTCCTGATTAAATAACTGGCCACTGGTCATCAATTTAACCTTCAATCCCTCTTCCCTCTTAGGAAGATGGGAAGTAAAACAGAAAGTCCTAACCCTCTAATCCTGCCTTGGCCTTTCTGGTGATCAGCCCCCATGCTAAAGTTACATAGAGACTCCCAGCTACCAGTTAACTCTTTAAAACACAAAACCATAGTGCTGCTTCAGAGATTCTGTGGTTTTTGGACATAGGTCAGGATACAGGACTGCAGATACATATCACACCATCCTAAACAGTTATTATCTCTTCTTAACTTTGTTACATCTGGAAAAAAAATCTTTATTTTCAAACAGGGTGATGTTCAAACATTCTACATGGGTATGAATGTTAGGGTAAGCACTCTGCAACCTACTACACTAGAAAAAGTTTCATCTGAAGCAGCACATGTGTATGGTGCATCTCTATATCGAACATGTACAGATCTGACCTTATTACATCAGATCCCCAAACACATGTTCCCCCAACATCTTTCCCTCTTCAACTAAATAACAACAGGATCCTAGTTTCTCAGGCCAAGAAAGTTATCATTGTCCCTTTTCTCTTTTTCTTTCATAACTTATACCCAATGTACATCAGAAAATTCTTGAGTTTAGCTGTAAATTGTACCTAGAATCTGGTCACTTTTCACACCCCTCTGTCAAATGTTTCTGTATGAGAGCAGCCTTCATCTCCTATTTGTATTTCAATTGCCTTTCAACTTGTTTCGTATGTCTACCCTGCTACATTTCAATTTTGGAACACTAAGCAGAGGGACCCTCTTAAAACATAGGTCTGATTATGGTGCTTGTATGTTAGAATCTCTCAAGTGGCTCCCAATGTCAGAGCGAAAGCTGAAACTACTGTAAGCTGCTAGGTAGCTCATTCCTCCACTTATCTTATCTCATCGCTCCACCTCATGCTCTCTTGTCTATTTCACTCTGCCCCCTCAATCTGCCAAACACATCAGTTATGGTCCCATCTCATGGCCTTTGCGTGACTACTTCTATTCAAAGACACCTTTGAATTCACTCAGGAATCTGCATTGCTGGAAGTGTCGCTGGTAAGTGGAACAAAACCATGTTTAAAACTATGTGAAAGGAATTCAAGTGTCATTCTCACTTCTTTGAATTGGACCAAAAGAAAACAACTACAGGCTACAATAAAGAAATACCTCCCTCCCTTCATTTTGATCTTCATAACAGTAACATAATGGCAATATTATACTTTCAAAGTACATTTACACTTGTATTAGACAATTTGTTAAAATGGCTTTTTATATTATAATGTGGTCTATGAACTCTCAGTAAGCCTTACATCAATTAGGATGTTGAAAAGATAAGCTTTGAAAAACTAGAAGGGAACAAACACTGTATAATTATGTAAAGACAAGCAAAGTTCTTTTTCACTTGTCATTCAATTTACATATATCAGTTGGGAGGGCCAAATTCTAGTACCCTAGATTCAACTGTAGTTTATACAGGGTGTGTGGATTTAAAAGAAATCCCAAATCTCTACCTAAATATTTCCAACCATTACCTTTGAATATATCATATGGATTTATTTTCTTACAACACAATTTAATAAGAAAATAATTTTCACAGACTTACAAAATTTACCCAAGGGGAGCCAGATACGTTCAGACAATTAACTAGCCTTTGATCTAAAGCAAAAAATAGACTTTATTTATTGTAATAAAGAACCAAGGTGTTGAACCAAAGACACAAGAATTTAGAGAACAAATTTTAGAACAAATATCTGACATGAAAACCAAACAGGCAGAACTCATAAAGGACGTGGAAAAGGACAATGAAAGCATAATGAGAAACAAATTCATGTAAGAAATACTAATAAGACATTACTTCAGCAGAAGAAAGTAAGAAGCTGTCAGGAACGTGGCAAGCAGATTTGAGGATAGTATAAAATAGTCTAGCACAATATTTAAAATTTAGTATAAAAAATCTTCCCAATGTGGAAGACAAAAAGAAAATTTGAACACATGTAAAGAACGGTATTCTATTCTGACTTAAGAATGGAACATATGAGATGTAAAAATATTAAAATATATAATAAAATAGCTATCATGAAATTTATAGAAAGGCTTATATTTACAAATAACAAAGTACTCCTGTCCCTATACCATGAATATCAAATCATAGTAGCAAAATAACTGATTTCAAAAATGAAGAAAAATAACCAGAGATCATATTTCTAGTGATAAAGGTGTAGGTTGTTTGGATTAGTACCTTTCCTAAAAATAACAAAATTTGCTAGGTAATGCATATAAATGTGACTTAAAATATTAATAAGTGAAAAGGTAGCAAAGAACTACTAAATGAAGACTTTGTGGGAAAAAAGAACCCAGAGTTATTTGTGGGGCCCTTCATGGGAAAAGAGAAATGTCTCTCAGAATATTTTCTGTTGCTATCTCAGGATATTTCTTGCCACTAGAAAACTGGAGTCCTTAGCATTTGCAAGCAGTACTCATCCTAGCCAAACAGGAGACAGTCCCATACTACCTTGGGAAGAGAAAGGAGAAGGCAAATTCATTCTGTCCTCTGGGGACACTGGAGACAATACCTCGGTGCTGAAGAATAAAAGGTGGCAAAGAAAAGAGCATTTTAAAAATATTTTTTCAAAAGAATTGTTGTTATACCATCCCCATTACTCAGATTTGTAACTTGTATTCATATTATCTAGGAATTCTAAGGAAAGCCATATTTTGATTTGGGACCATGGGATAGAACATGGCAGGAAATACAGTCATCCTATGTAATCCATCACCCATCATAAATTTTCAAAGACAAAGAGTAGTGCACAATCAAAAATTTACAAATAAATAATGAAGCAAAGGATCATGATTCAGAACCAGTAAACTCAATTTGAAATCTATATGTGGAGAGAGACAGCCAGAGAGATAGAAAGAGACAGACAGAGACAGACAGAGGCAGAGAGAGACTTTAAACATTGAATTTATCTAATGTACCTTACAATTACCTTGTGCTTATCATACTTAAATAAACCAAAGACAATTACAAATATGTGTCTCAGGAAGCTATAAACCAACTAGTAAAAGATATGGAAAAGAAAAATTACAAATTTAAAAGCAAAAAATAAAAAAGAATAAATTATAAATCAAAAGAGCATTTTTCTTCTTATTCCTTTAAAAATCAACTTTATGAAGTTACAGTTAACATGCATACTTGTAAGTACATATTTTCATACATTTTGTAAATGGTACATTCTTAATACACTATCACACAAAATATGGAACATTTCTATCATTCCCTTTTTAGATTAATGTATGTAGTGGACCAAATTATGGTCCAAAAGATATTGGTTCTCATCTCTAGAGGCAATCAATGTCACTCTCTGTGGTAAAGATTTTGAAAATGTGATTAAATCATCTTCATTATCTCTTCTGACTCATTTCCATATAGTCCTTTAACCTGATATTATTAACCATTCTAGCTATCTTATAGTTTTTTTTTACCGTGTGGTATATCTGTGTCCATTGTTTTGCTTTCCACCAATTTGTGTCTTTCAATATAATGTGTTTCTCGTAGATGGCATATAGTAGGACAATGCTTTTTTAAACCTATTTACCAATTTCTAGGTTTTAATTGAAATGTTTTTCCATCTACAATTAATATAATTACTAATAAAGTAAGATACAAGTCGGTTATTTAGCTATCAGAGATATTTTTTTTTCCCCTTCTCTCTCTTGTATTTTTGGTCCTCACATTATGTATACATTGGTATGCTATAGTGCTTCAAAGACAGTTTTATATTCACCATACAATTGAATAGAAAATACAAATGTTTCTTCTATATTGTTTGTCCCCACACATGTATTGCCTCCTCTATTACCAGTAATTCCCACCAGATTGGTACATTTTTTACAGTTGATGAACTATATTTACAAATCATTATCTTCCAAAATGTAGTTTACTTCAGTTTCCTCTTGGTTTTGAACATTTTATAAGTCTGAACAAATGTGAACTGACACGTATTTACCACGATAATATCATACAGAACATTTTTACTTCCCTAAATATTTTCTATGTATTATCTGGTTACCACCCCAGCCCCAAGAGTCGAACATGTTTATGTTTTATTTTTCTTCATTTGTTACAGGAATTCTGGGGTCAGCCTGGGCTAGGTGGTGCTTTTTGTTGCATGATGGTCATAGCTCTTGTATCCTTCCCAGGATTTGAAAAGAAGTCCGTGAAATGGGACTCAGGATCAGAAAGTAGTTGATGTAACAAGTGTATTATTGAGTAACAGATAAGGTATGTTTATTGCATGGGGCAGTACACTTGACTGAGGTCCAAATGAGAAGAGAATAGATGAGGCAACTTTCCAATTATAAAAGTATTCACTGAAAATGAGGGTAGACGGTATAGATATGGAAACTGAAGAGATGTCTGAGATAGGTTTGCCTTCTGTTTTCCTAGAATTTGGGTAAGTAATTCAGCATGGTGATTAATGAGACTTCTCAAGCAACTATGAGTTTCCAATCACATACAGAGACATGAATACCTTGAATGTGCATAGTATTTGTCAAAAACATGGTAGCCAAATCCACTAGGGATTCCAAGACAGCAATGTAAATGAGACTTAATGGGTAGACAGATCACCATGGGTCACTATGAGGCCTACATTCCCTTAAATGTGATGATGTGGGTTCAAATTGTATAAAACTGGGTAAGAAGAGGGATTTGAAAGGATGACTCATTGCTCTTTTCAAGAAATTTGAGGAGTATACACTCAGGAAATTTAGAACTTCGGGCAGAAATTTTCTGGTCTTTTGGTAGAATTTTCTCCCTGGGCTTAGTTACCAGTTTGCCATTTTTAGCTCCCATCTAGCTAACTACCTATTTTATCCCTTGTTTTTGAAGTTTCTGTTGCTTGGGCTAGAAAATAAATTAGTCTTTTTTTCAAGTTCATTAATTCTTTGTTCTTATTGCTTAGCCCTGATTTTAAATCCCTTGTGAATTTTTTCGCTTACTTTACGTTTCAACTTCAAAAATTTTTATTTGTGTCCTTTTCATAGCATGTATCTCTTTATTAATGTCTCCTATTCCTATTCATTGAGAAATAATTCTTATAACATTTATTTAACTTTTAGATGTGATTTGTCTTAATTGCTTGAATATATTTATCATAGCTAACTTAAGTCTTTGTCTAATAATTCTCATGAATGAATTTTTTCAGAGACAGTTTCTGTTGATCATTTTTTGTTTTATGCTTGAGGCATACTATCCTGGTTCTTTACGTGTTCATAATTTCTTTTTGAAAGTGAATTACTTTAAGTAGTAAAATGTGATAAATCTAGAAATTGATTTTTTGATAAACTTCTTATTCAGACAATGACTGGATGGAGATTTTCTTAAATGAATTGAACCAATAAACCTCCAAGACTTTGCCTGAGGCTCTATGTGTATTTGGGGACATAAAGTCAGCACCATAGATTCACTGCCCTGCCTTAGTCTTCTTCACTTCCTGCTGGCACACAGCTCATAAGTGGGCTGCAGGTGAGAGATTCAGGTCTTTGCAGACTTTTGCTGGTCAGTTATTCAACTCTGGTGATTCGAATGGTTGTGTGGATATCCAAGAACATGTTAATATTTCTCAAAGTCACTTATGGACATATTTCTCAAATTTTCCTTTTAAGAATTTTAGTTCCTTTTTCATTGAACTGGTACAGTTACATCAAGAATCTATAGAGGCAAATAATGAACTGTTTTTGAACACTTGGGGATCAGACTATTAGTCTAATGTGCTATATAAGTTCCATGAATGGAGATGTTCTAGAATTGCCCAACAGAACAAATAACTACAATTTTCTGTGATAGGGCTTTTTGAAGAAATTCTAGTCTGTGATGCATCAAACAGTCCTCTGTAGGCTGCTGTTTTTTATACCTGCTAAGGTGTGAGTCTATTTTTTCTCTTTTTGTGCTGAGTTGAGAACCCAAGGACTTGTGTATACTAAGCACAGATTTCACTGATGCATGTTACCTGTGTCCAAGGAGTTACTTAGGAGCTAGAAAGAGTGACAAAAACAGGACAAGCTAAACCATCACAAAACTTACTGTTCTTATTAAGATGTATGTTTCTTGATTTAATACGCTTAAATTAGTACAGTTCTTTGATTCACTTCCCAGCTTCACAAAATTTTGATTTTTGACAACTTAATTAGTATTTGTTTTGCTTTTATGGACAAATTGGAGGATTTCCTAATGTATTTAAATTTAAATGCAATGACTGGTAAAGAATTGTCTAACTGGTTATACTGTCTTACAGACCATCAGTAATGTAGAGGTCAACTCTTTCCTATCCTTAGAACTCACTATGTTTCAGAGAAAGTAATGAGAATAAATGTACACAAGGAAACAGTCAATTAGATAATAGAAGAAAAATTTTAATGATTGGTTAATGTAAAGCTTCCATTTAGCAATGTCCTACAAACAATAAAGGAAATATTTATACATGCACACCTCAATAAATTCGTATGTAATTTTAGACCAAAAAAAAAATAAAGGGAAGATCATAAAAGATTCTGAGTAGGAACAAAAATATAATGTGCCTGAAAAAGGAACAGAGATTATTTATTTTTAACAATCCTGGTTACTAGAAAATGTTGAAGATTACATTAAAAGATCTTTAGGAAATTCCCCTCAATCATGAATGATTTAATCATGAAAATCATCAATCAATTCTACAAGATAAACTAGATATTTTTGACACAAAAAGTTTAAGAATTTTACATTACTGTCATTTCCTTAGAGAGTTACCTGCATACTTGATTCTCCCCTTTTAGTAAGCTATTTCAGCATGTATTCTAACACAAAAAAAGGAAGAGGTGCTATTTCCAGAAAGCAGTGTGTCCAATCATCAACGCAATGAGGAAATTAAATTCTAAGATGCAGACTGTGCAGAAGGTCTACTGGACTATAAATCCAGAATGAAAGAGAAAAAGAAAGTGTTCTCTAGGATTTATCCATGAATGAAAGATGGATTTCATGAGCCCTATTAAAGGTTCTTCAAATCTTGACTTTAACAGCAAGTAATACAATATAATGATACCAGGAACCTCCAAAAAGACCAAGTTTTTTTTTTTTTTTTTTTTTTTT